>PGFX01001098.1:0-50311 GCA_003612995.1 Prototheca bovis | reverse complement strand
CCCCCCCCCGCCCCGCCTGCGCCCGCGCAGCCGCGGCCGACGTCGCCGCGCGTGTAGATATTCGTGTCCGTACGACTGCCGCGTGCCTGCGAACGCCCGCGCAGCTTGGGGCGCCGGGGCGTGCCTGCGAACGCCCGCGCAGCTTGGAGCGCCGGGGCGTGCCTGCGGCGCGTGCGTGGTTACACGGGCGAACGAAACGAAGGGGGGGGAGGGAGGCGGACGGGGCAAGAAGGGGCGGCTCGCGGGCAAAAGGGGGAGGGATGGAAAGGAAAGGGGAAGAGAAGAGAAAGGGTGAGGGGAGCAGAGACGAAAGGAACAGGGGCGGAGAGGAAAGGGGAGCGGCGGAGCGGAGAGAGGAGCGGGGGGGATTGAAGCAACGGGCGGAAGGAGACGAGAAGAGGCGAGCAGAAAAAAAGGGGTGCTGCAGCGCGGGTTGTAAGGACCGCGCGAGCGGGAAGGGGCACTGCAGCGCAGGAGGAGGGATGGCGAGAAAAGGGGAACGCTGCTCAACGAGCGGTCCATCCGCACGTGCGTGTGCGCGTGCATGGGTGCGCGCACGTTTGCGCGTCCGCAAGTGCGGGTGCGCGCGTTCGCACGCTCGCATGCGCGGGTGCGTGGGTCGAAGAGAGCCGGCAAGGCTGGCGCGGTCACGTCTCCTGATCCATCTGCTCTGCCGCCTCCCCCTCTTCGTCATCCTCTGCGTACCAGTGGACCATGCCGAGTCCGCTCCCGTCCGCGACCGCGGTCACCGTCATGACGGCGACGTCGCTCTTCTCTTCGGCGGCTTCGTCGGCGGCCTCGGGGGCGGCGCCGTTGGCCGCGGTCGGGCCGTTGCGTCCCGCCGCGGGCGGGGGCTGGCCGGCCTGGCGTCCGAGCAGGCCCCCGCCCTGGAGGCCCGGGGCATCCTGCATGGCGATGCGGCGCTCGTAGCGCAGGTTGACCACCTTGCAGCGCACGTCAAAGCCCTGGTCGAAGAAAAACTCCTCCAGGTCCTCCTCGGCGGCCTCCCCGCCGCCCTCGCCCTCCTCGTCCTCGGCGGCGGGGATCCACCGAAAGGCGCCCGCGTCGGCGTCCCAGGACGTGCCCTTTGGCAGGCACCGCGGCGGGATCCAGAGGTCGTCGAAAAACCCCAGGCTGACCTGCACGCCCCGCGCCTCGTCGCACCGCACCACCGAGCCGCGCAGCATCTCGCCGATCGAGGGACGGAACGCGACCACGCGGAACCGCACGTCGCGGTGCGCGCCGCCCTCGGATGGGTGCACCAGCCCGGGACCGATCGAGACGATGTCGTACAGCGCCGTGATCAGGCCGACGTCGGGGATCACCTTGTCCAGAAAGGCGCGCTGCAGCGCAGACTCGACGCACGGAACCGTCGGAAGACCGAGATCCTGCGAGGGGCAAAGCGCGGGGAGACGACGGGAAACGACGACCGTCGCGTCAGCGCGGCGCGAGAGAAACGATCCGACCAGGAGAATGGCCCCGACACAGCGCCCCCCCGCAGCACCACCCGCGACACGGCCGCCCCGCTCCCCGCCCCCCCGCATCCCCCCCTGCCGCTTCCCGCACCCCTTTGCGCTCTCCGCTCCGCCCCCGTCTCTCTCCTCTCCTCTCATCTCTCTCGCCTCTCGCCTCCTCGTTCCCCGTTCTCTCTGCGCGTCCCAAACCGCACCTGTGGGGCGATGCAGACCTGGTCCTCGAGCGTCACGAGGACGAACATGGTCTTCGAGCGCCGCGCGCCCCCCGGCGGGCGCAAGGGGCGGGCCGGGCTGGCCGAGGCGCGCCGCGAGAGGCGCCGGAGGCTGCCGCGCGCGCGAGCCCCGGTGCGCGCGACCCGACGAGCGCGATGCGACCGAGCCGAGTCGAGGACACCGACGCACGCGCAAAGGCGGTCCGAGGCGCAACGAGCGAAGACGCCCGAGCGCAGCCTCCGAGGCGCGCGCGCGCGCGGGCGCCGCCGCCGCCGCGGGGCGCGGACGGAGGGAGGAGAGGAGCAAAGGGGAGGGGCGCGAGAGGGGGTGAGGGGGAAGGAAAAGGAGGCGAGCGGGGGGGGCAAGGCAAAGGGGCGCGAGAGCGCGGAAGGGAGGGCCGAGGCGGCAAGGCAAGGGGGCTGCAAGCGGTGAAGGAAAAAGGGAAGAGGGGGAAAGGCGGAGGGCTGCGAGCGGTGAAGGAAAAAGGGAAGAGGGGGAAAGGCGGAGGGCTGCGAGCGGTGAAGGAAAAAGGGAAGAGGGAGCGGCCGGGAGCAAACGCTGGCAGAGGCACGTCGCAGAGGTGCATATCGACGCGCACGTTTCGCTCGACCGAAGAAAAAGCGCACCATTCGGGTGCCCAAATGCCCCTCGGATGCCCCTCGTCGTCGTCGTGAGCGTTACATGGGGACGTCGCGGTCGGGAGACGGGGGCCAGAGGCCAGGCGTCTCCACCGCGGGGCTTCGAGCGGTGGGGCGGGATGCCGCCCTCGCGAGCGCCGGATCGGGAAGCGTACTCGAAAGTGGAAATGGTCGGCTGAAAAGAAAGAGGCCGACGAGAAGCAGGCGTTCGAAAGAACGAGGTGCGGGGGGGAGCGGGGGAGTGGGGGAAAGGGCCGGGCCAGGTCCGCAAGAGCGCCTGCGCGCGCGTTTCGCGCGCGCGCAGGCGCTCTTGCGGACCTGGAGCGCGCGCGCGCGAAACGAGGGCAAAGCGCACCGCAGAGCCAGATGGTGCGGAAAAAAACGGAAAGGTGGAGAGCGCGGGCGGAACGTGGCGGGAGAAGAAAAGGCGGAAGAAGGAAAAGGAAAGTGCCCCGCGGTCGAGGATGAAGAAAAAAACGAGAAAAAAAACGAGGAAAAAAAAAAAACGGCAAAAAACGTGAAAAATCCTCACAACAGCTCCGTCGCCGACCGCCGAACTTTGGCGAGCGTCCGCGCGGGCTCATCAGCCGAGCTGGGAGATGAGGTCGCGGATGGCGCTGAGCACGGCGGCGGCGGTTGCAGCCCTGGCGTCCTCGGTCATGAGCAGCTCGGTGTGCATTGCCGGCACGGCGTAGCGCGAGGCGGCGCGCGCGGCCGTCGGGAGCACCTCGGCGGTGGCCCGGAAGAGGGCCTCGCCGAGCTGGTCGCGAGGCAGCACGGCCGCGACGGGCCCGGCCCAGTGCGTGGGCGAGAGCGGGCGCAGGGTGCCCGAGGAGCCGCCAGAGGTAGCCACCGAGGGTCCCGAGCCCGCCGAGCCGACCGGGCCGGCGCGCGTCGACGACCCGGCGCCCTCGCCCGAGGCGCCGCGCGCCGCGGCGACGGCGCCGTCGGCCTTGAGCAGCCTCTTGAGCAGCGCGACCCGGTCGAGCGTGGCGTAGATGGCGTCATCCCAGGCCGTGTCGATCTCGGCGCGGTCCTCGCCCGGCAGCGCCGGGCGGCGGAAGCCGTTGAGCAGCCGCATCTGGTCGGCGGGCCTCGGGGCGCCGCGCACCACGTCGACGAAGGCGCCGATGTGGCCCTGCAGCGTGCCGATCTCGCGCAGCAGCGAATAGAGCGCGTACCACGTCAGGTCGTGCGTCGGGATGGCGGGCACGCCGAGGCAGGCGTCCACCAGCAGCAGCGCGACCGGGCGCGGCGGCGGCGGGAGCTCCTCGACGGCCGACGTCCTGCGGCGCACCGGCGTCGAGCCAGAGGCCTGCTCGGGGTGCTCGCGCGCCTGCTGCGCGGCGAGCTGCGCGCGCGCGCGCGCGGCGGCCTCGCCGGCCTTGCTGGCGTCCATGGCGCGCAGAGCGTCGGCCACATCCGCGCCGAGCGCGCCGCCGTGGGCGCCGATGCCCAGCAGGAGCACGCCGCCGTCGGGCTGCACGGCGCGGATGGCGGCCGCGTAGTGCGCGGCGAGGTCGGCGGCAGAGTCGCAGGCGTCCGCGTCCGGGCCCATGAGGATGCCGTAGACGGGCATCGGGAGCCTGGACGCGAGGTCGCGCTGGCCGGCCGACAGGTCGCCGCGCTCGCAGTGCAGCATCCAGAGCGGCTGGCGCGTGAGCGGGACGGGCGGCAGCTGCGACGCGGTGCGCGAGCGGCGAGAGCTCCACAGGCGGCGCGAGAGGATGTGGCGCCGCTCGGGGCACAGGTAATTGAGCGGAACCACCACCGCGCACGTCGGCTCCTCCTCGAGGCCGTCGATGTCCTCGTCGTCGGACGTCAGCAGCGGCGTGCCCGGCACCTGCGGGGACGCGGGCGGGGGCGGCACCGGCGGCGGCGTGGTGGACGCCAGCGACGAGGACGCGCGCGCGAGCGAGGGCGGGGCGCCCGAGACGCCGCGCGAGGAGTAGCCGCGGCCGCTGTCGCCGGCGCGCGGCGTCGCCGCGGGCGTCTGGTCGAGCGTCTGGCTCCTGCGCGCGACGCCGGCGGCGGCGGCGCCGATGGACGCGAGCTGGTCGCGCGCGCCGGCGGCCTCCTCGGCGTCGGCCACGAGGCTGCGGACCGCGCCGGCGAGCCTGGCCGCGGCGCGAGGCCCGGCCAGGCGCGCGCCGCCGCGGGCCGGCACCACCGCGGGCGCGAGGCCGCGCCAGGCGCGGTGCGCGGCGGCGACAAAGCCGGGCCCGACGGGCCGGCGGTCGCCGCCGAGCGCCAGAACCAGCGTGGGCCCGGCGAACAGCTCGGTGGGGCGGTAGCTGGCGGCCAGGCCCGAAAAGTAGGCCAGGCGCGCCAGCAGCGCGTTGGCGCGCGCGTCCCAGGACGCCGGCGAGGCGTCCTTCGGGCGGAACGTGCCGAGGTAGTCGAGCTGCGCGTCAAAGGACGGCAGCGACGCCAAGCGCGCGGCGACGGCCTCGGGCGACGGGGGAGGCGGGGGAGGCGGCGGCGTCGCGGCCGCGCGCGGCGAGCGCGGCGGCAGCTGCGACGTCGTGCGCGGCACGGCGGCTGCGGCGCGCGGGGTCGAGCTCGGGGTGCCCGGCGCGGCGACCGCGCCGGCGCCTGCGCCTGCGACGGGGCCGGCGGCGGGCTGCGCCGCTGGGTTTGCAGGCTGGGCCGCCGGCGCGGCGCCCGACTCCTGCGCTCCTCCCTTGGCCATCTCCGCGACCTTTTCGGCGTGCGTGGCGAGGACGTAGGGGTAGAAGAGCGTGGCGGCGGCGGCCGTCTCGGCGCGGGTCTCCGGGTCGAGCGAGGGCAGCGCCGCGTCGGGGTCGGCGACGTCGTGCAGGCCCTGCAGCAGGGCGAGCCCGGCGACGCGGCCGCGCGTGGGGCCCTCGCGGTCCAGGAGGAGCGCGAGCTCGTGCGCGGGCGGGCCGCCGTGGCCGACGCCCGCAACGACCACGCGCCTGCGCGGGTCCAGGAGCGGCCGCACGGCCTTGGCCATGAGCGCGGCCAGGTCGGCGGCCGTCTGGGCCTCGAGCAGGTTGCGGTCCTGCGGGAGGCGGATGGCAAAGGCCGGAACGTCGAGCGCGTGGAAGGCGGGCTCGAGCCCGCCCAGCGTGGCGTTGGCATCCGCGACCACCAGCACGATGGCGTCCAGCGCCGCGTCCGGCGGCGGCGCGCCCGGCGCGAACGGCGAGGCGCCGCCGTAGAGCGGCGAGGGGGGCAGGCCGTCTGGGCCCGCGGGGCGCATGCCCGCCGGCGCGCCCGGGTGCGCGAGCGGCCCGGCGGCGCCTCCGACCGCGCCGCCGCCGCCGACGGCGGCGGCGGCGGCGGCGGCGGCGGCGGCCATCGAGCCCACGCCCGGGGGCGCGGCGCCTGGGGCGACCGGGGCGCGCGGCGAGCCGCCGGCGGCGAGGCGGGCGGCCGGCGGGTTGAGCGCGGCGACGACGCGCTCGCGCGCGACGACGTCGAGCGCGGCGTCGACGGCCTCGGCGTCCATGCCCGGTAGCCCGGCCTCGACGCGCGCGCGGAGCTGCGGGTCGTCGACTCCCATCTTGCGCAGGTAGTCGTCGATGTCGCGGATCTCGGGCGCGCCGAGCAGCTGCGGCGGGCCCTCGCGCTGGACGGTCTCGGTCCACCCGAACGGCGCGAGCTTGGTCTTGAGCGTCTGGACGACGATGGACATGTCCGCGTCGTCCTGACGCAGCAGCGAAAAGTGGTCGCCCGGCACGTCGACGACCTCGCAGTCGAACGCGCAGAGGTCGTACCAGACGGCGCCGTGGGCGCCGCCCGGGCGGTCCCTGCGGTCGTCCACGTAGGCGCAGGCGCCCTCCTCGAAGGCGCGCATGTAGACGAGCGGCGCCTTGAGCGCGGTGCTGGTCCAGTGGTGGTGGCGCAGGTCCGAGGGCGACGAGGCCGCCTTGGTGGCCAGCGCCACGGCCTCGAGCTGCTCGAGCACCGTCTCGACGGGCATGGGGTCGTCGCGCATGATGCGCCAGATGGGCGCGAAAAACTCGACCTTCTTCATCATGTCCATGCCGCGCCACTCGGCGCTCTCGCGCGGGTGCTCGATGGACGAGCCCATGCCGAGCGCGTCGCGGCCGAGCGCGCCGAGGATCATCTCCATGAGCTCGAGCACGTCCTCCTCGGTGGCGCGCTCGGCGTTGGGCTGCGGCGTGCGGATCTGCGCCACGAACGGCGTGTCCATGACGAACACGAGGCCGACCTCGTGCCCCCACTCCTCGAGCACCATGGCGATCTCCACCGCGACGCACCCGCCGTACGAGTGCCCGCCAAGCAGGTAGGGCCCCTCGGGCTGCACGCGCACAATGTCCTCCGCGTTCTTCCGCGCCAGCTCCGAGACCGTCAGGTCGTTGTCCTTGTCCAGCACGTAGATCGGCTGCGTCGACCACGACAGGTACTGCGAGAAGCTAAAGTACGCCGACTGGGCGTTCGCCACGCCGGGCGCCGCCAGGAAGAGCGGGCGCGGGGGCGCGGGGCCGCGCAGCGTCTTGAGCAGGTCCGAGGGCGCCAGCGCGCGCGACGGGTCGGCCAGGCCGCTGTCGCGGCCGCCGCGGTCGGCGCCGTCCCGGCGGGAGCGCCCGCCGCGGCGGCGGCGGGCGCGGCGGCCGGCACCGCCCTCCTCGAGCTCCTCGTCCGAGGCGACAGAGTACTCGTCGTCCGACGAGCCGGCCTCGGACAGGTCGCCCTCGGCGTCCTCGCCGGCGCCGGCGGCCGCGCCGCCGGCGCTCTTGGCGATCTCCTTGTCGACGAACGCCACGATGGCGTTGATGCTCTGCTCGTCGTAGAGCAGGGTGACGGGCAGCGAGAGGCCGAGGCTCTCGCCGATGGCGCGACGGAGCTCCATGCCTCCGCGCGAGTCGAGCCCGGCGGCCATGAGCTGGTCGTCGGGGTGGATGTTGTGGCCGACCACGGCCTGCACCTCGCGCGAGACGAGCGAGCGCAGATGCATGGCGCGTGCGTCGGCGTCCATGGCCGCGAGCGGGTGCTCCTCGCCGGCGGCCTCGGCCTCGGCGACCTCGTCCTCGTCGCCCGGTGGAAGCGGGACGGCCTCGGCCGCCGCGCGGGCGACCGGGTGCGAGCCCAGCGGCGCCGCGGAGACGCGGCGCAGGGGCGCCGAGGCGAGGGGCGGGAGCGGGAGCGAGACCGCGCCGGAGGCGGTCGCCGAGCCGCGGCCGCCCTCGGGCACGCCGAGCGCGGCGCCGCCGCCGCCGAGCGCGGGCAGCAGCGTCGCGTCGCCGCGCGAGCCGACGAGGGCGCACGCGCCCGCGGCCGCCTCGCCGGCGAGGCCGCAGCCGGGCGCGGCCCACGGCTCGGGCCAGGCGAGGCCGGCCACGGCGGGCGGCACGGCCAGGCCGGTGGCGCGCGGCCAGGCGCCGGGGGCGCCCGGCGCGGCGTCGCGGTCGGCGGTCGAGGCGAGCAGGGTCTGCGTCTGGGCCATGGCGGCCTCGAGGCGCGCCGGGTGCCACAGGAAGGCGCCCGCGTCCGACTCGCGCAGCGCCGGCGGCGAGGCCACAGACGCGCACGCGAGGGCCTTGGCGGGCGCGGCGCGGACAGGCGCGAGCGAGGGCGCGATGGCCGAGAGCAGCGCGGCGTAGTGCGGCAGCGACAGCAGCGCCGCGTACGAGGCGAGCGAGACGTACGGGCTGGGAACCGGCTCGGCGGCGGCGGCGGCCTCGCGGGCGAGGGCAGCAAGGTCCCAGGTGCCCACGCTCGCGGCGCGGGCGGCGAGGGCGCGCTCGTCGCCGACGTCGACCTCGACGGCGCCGGAGCCGGCGCCGACGCGCACGACCAGGCTCGGCCTGCCGCCGCGCGGCACGCGGCGGCCGGCGGGCGCCGGGAGCGCCACGGGCGCGGCAAAGGCCACGTCGCGGAGCGAGCGCGGCGGCGCAGAGGGGTCGTCGTCGCGCAGCAGCGTCTCGAGCGCGGCGGCGGCGGCCTCGAGGGCCACGCCCGGGGGCAGGGCCGACGAGGGCACGCCGCCGGCGGCCAGCGCGAGCTGGCGCGCGAACGCGAGCGAGGGCGCGTCGAGCGGGCAAGCAAAGGTCGCCTGGCGCGTGAGACCGCGGCGGCGCGGCGCCGACGCGCGCACTAGCAGCGCCGAGGGCCTCGGCGCGACGCTCGTGCGTGCCCTGCGCCAGGGCAGCGCCTCTGTCGAGGCCGGGAAGGCCGACGGCTGCGCGGACAGCAGGTGCGCGGCGCCCCCAAAGGTCGCTGCCGAGAGCGCGCCGACGCCGGCGGCGCGCGCCGGCGCGAAGAGCGCGTGCGCGTTGGTGCCCTGGGCGCCGAACGAGCTGGCGCCCAGCAGCGAGGGCGCGAGGCCGAAGCGCGAGCCGGCGGACACGTTGACGAGCGGCGCGGGCTGGCCGCGGGCGACGAACGGGTCGACGGCGCGCGAAAAGGCGCCGGAGACGTGCGGGTTGAGGTGCGCGAGGTTGAGCGCGGGCGGGACGCGCTCCATGGAGAGCGCCGCGAGCGCGGCGGCGGCGTTGGAGGCGCCGGCGCCGGCCTCGGCGTGGCCCGCGTGGCCCTTGACCGTCGGGAGCGCGAGCGGCTTGCCGCCGCGCTTCTTCGGGTCGCCCAGCACGGCCGCGAGCGCTCCGGCCTCGATGGGGTCGCCCAGCACAGTGCCGTTGGCGTGCAGCTGCACGCCCAGCACGGCGTCGGGCGAGGCGCCCGAGGCCTCGAGCGCCGCGCGCAGCAGCACCTGCTGCGAGGGCCCGTGCGGCGCGGTCAGCGAGGACGCGCGGCCGTTGCTGTTGACCGCCGAGCCCGCGAGGGCCGGGGACTGGAGCAGCAGCAGCGCGACCGCCGAGGCGCCCGCGGCGAGGCGGCACGCGGGGGCGGCGCCGCCGTCGGCCGCCGGCGCGTCGGGGACCATGCCGTCCTCGGTGGCGAGCAGAAGGAGCCTGCAGGCCTCGGCGCGGCCGTAGCCGTCGGCGTCCGCGTCGAGGGCCTTGGAGCGGCCCTCGGGCGAGAGCATGGTGGCGCGGGTCAGCATGAGGCCGGCCTCGGGCACCATCCAGACGAGCACGCCGGCCGCAGCCGCGGCGTCGGCCGAACCGCGCGCAAAGGCCTCGGCGGCGAGGTGCACGGCCACGAGCGAGGCCGAGCAGGCCGTGTCGACGGAGACGGCGGGCCCGCCGAGGTTTTGGTTGAAGGCCAGGCGGCCGGCGGCCACCGACGCCGCGTTGGCGGTGAAGGTGAACGCGGAGATGGCGACGCCGCGGCGCTGGGCGAACGACTCGTAGTCGTCGGCGGCGATGCCGACGAACGTGCCGGTCTTGGCGCGCGCGACGCGCGAGCCCGCGGGTGAGGCGAGCGCCTCGGCGAGCGCGTCCAGCAGCAGGCGCTGCTGCGGGTCGACCGAGAGCGCCTCGCCGCGGGCGAGGCCGTGCGCGAGCGCGTCGAAGAGCTCGACGCGCGGCAGGAAGGAACCGAAGCGGGCGCCCAGCGAGCCGTCGCCGAGCGTCGCCGCAAAGGCGTCCGCGTCCCAGCGGTCGACGGCCACGCGCACCGAGACGTCCCCGTCGCCGGGGCGCCAGGCGCCGAGCGCGTCGGGGTCGGCGCCCGCGCCGCGGTGCGCGAGCACGTAGGCGGGGCGCACGGGGCGGCCGTGGCCGGCCGAGGCCAGGCCCAGCGAGCCCGGGATGCCGGACACGCCCGCGGCCGGCTCGCCGGCGGCGAGCGCGGAGAGCCAGGCGGCCTCGGTCTCGGCGTCGCCGGCCTCGCGCCGCCCCTTTGCGCCCTCGCCGCCCGCGGACGAGCCCGAGAGCTCGCCCACAAAGGCGACGATGGCGGACACCGAGGGGTGGTCGAAGACCAGCGTGCCGGGGAGCTCGAGGCCAAAGGCGTCCGCGAGCGCCTGCTGCAGCTCGGTGGCGCCCAGCGAGTCGAGGCCAGCCTGCATGAGCGGGTCGTCCAGCCCGGGCTGCGAGCCCAGGATGTTGCCGACCAGCTCGAGCACCAGGCGCGTGGCCTCGGCCGGGTCGAACGCCGGGGCATCCTCGGCGGGCGACACGTCCGCGACGGCCCGCTCGGCGCCCTCATCGGCGCCCTCTCCGCCGCCGGTCGCGGCCTCGCCGTACGGTTCCCAGCCAGCGGCCGGGGCGCCGACCAGGTCGACCGAGGGCTCGGCCGACAGCGGCGCAAGCGGCGAGTAGGCGCTCTCGGTCGTGTTGACGCGAGCTGGGAAGCGCAGCGGGCCGGCGGGGGCGAACGGCGACCTCGAGGAGGAGGGGGCCGGGGAGGCGCCGGCGCCGGCGCCGGCGCCGTCGGCCGCTGCGAGGACGGCGGTCGCGGCCGCCGAGACGGTCGCGGCCGCGGTCGTCGCGACGGCCGCGCGGGGCGAAATCTCGTGCGCCGCGCGCGGCGAGACGGCCGGACGCGCGGCGGTGGAGACCTCGACGCGGCGCGTCTCGAGCCCGCCCACGGAGAGGGGCGTGGGCGAGAAGAAGCTGGCCGAGTGCGAGGCCGCCGAGGAGGAGACGGCCGGAGACAGCGAGGGCGGCGCGAACGGCAAGAGGCCGTAGCCCGAGGGCGTCTGGCCCATGCCCTTGGCAGTCTCGGCGTCCACGGCGCCGTCCCAGGCGGACGGGAGCGCGCCCGAGGCGCCGACGGGCGCGGCGTCCGCGACCGCCCCAGCGCCCGCGCGCGAGGCGTGGGCCCAGGTGAGCGGACGCGCGGCCTCGCCGCCCTGGGCGGCCGCGAGTCCGGCGCTGGCCGCGGCGGCGGCGGCCGGCACGCGCAGCGCAGCGCCCGGAAGCGTCAGCGCGGCGGCGACGCCAAAGGTCGCCTCGGCGGCGGCCGGGTGCAGGCCGAGGCCGTCGAGCGCCGACGGCCCGCCCAGCGGCGCGGCGATGCGCGCCACGGCCGAGCGGGAGGCCGGGGGCGCAAAGGTGCCGCCGGGGGCGGCCTGGGCCGCGGCCAGCAGCGTAAAGGTGGTCGAGGAGGAGAGCGTGCGCTTCCTCCTCGCGGAGAAGACGGCGGCGAGGAGCGCCGAGCGCGCGGCCGGCGCCGGCGCCGGCGCCGGCGCCGGGGCGGGGGCCGCGGGCTCGCGCGGAGGCTCGACGCGCGCCGTCTCGAGCTCCTGCGCGTAGTGCGCGAAAAAGTGCCTCCTGGCGGCGCCTCCCTCGAGACTGGCGACCTCGACGGTGCCCTGGCGGGCGCCGACGAGCACGCGCACCTCGGCGAGGCGTCCCGAGCGGCCCCGCAGCGGGAGCGGGAGCGCGAACGAGGCGCCGCGCAGCAGGGAGGCGGACACGCGAGGGGGGAGGCGGTCGCCGCCCAGGGCGCGCGCGACGGCCGACGAGGCCTCGATGAAGGCCGCGGTCGGGAGCACGGCGCGGCCCAGGAGGGCGTTGTCGCGCAGGTAGGCCAGGCGCGGAGCGGCGAGCGAGACGTCGAACGCCGCGCCGTGGCGCGACGAGGCCACGCAGCGGCCGGCCCACGCGAGCGGCGGGGGCGCGACCCACACGCGTCGGCGCGCGAACGGCACGTCCGAGTCGCGGAGCGCCACGACCGCGGGCGGGTCGGCGTCGCGCGGCTCGGCGGCTCCGCGCGCCCCGCCCAGGAGAGCGTGGGCGTTGGTGCCCTGGAAGGCGAACGCGGAGACGCCGAGGGCGGCGACGCGGCCGGCGCCCCCGGAGGCGGCGGCGCCGGCGGCGGCGGCCGAGCCGAACGCGTTGGGCCCGTCCACGCGGGCGGACGACCACGCGCGGTTGGCCTTGGCCTCGGCGCCCTTGCGGGGCGCTCGGGCGAGGTCGAGGGCCGTGGCCACGTGCGGGTTGACCGCGCGCAGGTGGCCGATCGCCTGGGAGCGGTCGCCCGCGAGCGCGGCGGTGGCGTGCGCGAGGCCGAGCGCGCCTGCGGCCGCCTCGGCGTGTCCGAGCCAGGATTTGGCCGAGGTGGCCTGAAGCGCGGGCGCGCCCGGCGCGGCGGCGGCGGCCACGGCGGCGCCCACCTCGATTGGGTCGCCCAGCGGCGTGCCGGTGCCGTGCATCTGCACGGCCGCCAGCGACGCGGGGCCCAGCGAGGCGTTGGCGAGCGCGGCGCGGATGGCGTCGCCCTGCGCGGGGCCGTTGGGGGCCGTCAGTCCCGACGAGCGTCCGTCCTGGTTGACGGCCGAGCCGAGCCAGGCGACGAGGGCCGGCGGGGCGGTCGCCCCGGCGGCCGCGACGGCCGAGGCGTCCCACACGGCGAGGCGGAGCGCGGCGAGGCCCTCGCCGCGCACGTAGCCGTCGGCCGAGGCGTCCAGAGTCTTGCAGCGGCCGTCGGGCGCGAGCATGCCGGCCTTGTGGAACATGGTCGAGGGCGCGGGGGAGAGCAGCACGCCCACGCCCGCGGCAAGCGCCGCGACGGACGCGCCCGAGAGCAGCGTCTGGGCGCCGACGTGCGCGGCGACGAGCGAGGACGAGCACGCCGTGTCGATGGAGACGGCGGCGCCCTTGAAGCCGTGCACGTACGAGAGGCGGCCCGAGGCGACCGAGGGCGCGCCGCCCGTGGCAGAGTAGGCGGAGGCGCCCGGCGCGTAGGCGGGCACGACGTGCGAGTTGTACTCTGCCGAGGCGATGCCGACCGCGACCGCGGTGCGCTTCTCGACGAGTCCGCCGCGCGGCGCGAGCACCGCGTAGGCGACCTCGAGCAGGCAGCGCTGCTGCGGGTCCATGAGCTCGGCCTCGTTGCCGGCGATGCCGAACGCGTCCGCGTCGAAGAGCTCGATGGCGGGCAGGTAGCCGCCAAAGCGCGGCAGCGGGAACTCGGACGAGGTCGCCGACGCGGATCCGGCCCACAGGCGGTCGATGTCGAAGCGCGCGAGCGGGATGGGGCGGATGGCGTCCGCGAACGAGGCCGCCAACGCGGCCGGGTTGCGCGCCGCCACGGCGGTGACCGCGACGGCGTGGCGCAGGCCGGCGGGCGCGGCGAGGCGGCCCGCGCGGCGCGGGACGACGGCCGACGACGCCAGCGAGGCATCCGACGAGGAGTCGTACAGCGACGCGTCCTCGTCGTCATCCTCATCGTCGTCGTACGAGCCCTCCGAGCCGTGGCCGGCGGCGGGCGCGGCGCCCTCGCCCGCGGCCTCGACCAGGTAGCCGGCGAGCGCGTCGACGGTGGGGTAGTCGAACACGAGCGTGCCGGGGAGCTGGACGGCAAAGGCCGACTCGAGGCTGTTCTTGAGCTCGACGGCGCCCAGCGAGTCGAGGCCGGCCTGCATGAGGGGCTCGGTCGCGGGCACCTCGGAGCCGACGATGCCGGCGGCGGCGGCCGAGACGCGGGCAAGCACGGCCGCGCGCGTCTCGGCCGCGGATGCCGAGGGTGCGGCGGCCGCGGAGGCGGTGACGGCGGCCGGGGCGACGCGCCGCGGGGCCCTGCGGGAAGAGCGGCGCGGCTTGGCGGCCCTCCTGGCGGCCTTGCGCGAGGCGGCCTCGGCGAGGTCCGCGGCGGCCTGCGCGGCCGCCTGGTCCGCGAAGAGGCGCGGGGCGGCGTCGGCGCCGCCGACGCGGGGGGGCAGCGCGGGCCAGGCGACGTCGACGGCCGCGAGCGGGCCTGCGGGGCGGGCCGCGAGGGCCGAGCCCAGGGCCGCGAGCGCGACGCCCGGGTCGAGCATGCCCATGCCCGTGCGCGCGACGCGCGCGGCGGTGCCGGCGTCGTTGGCGGCCATGCCTGCCCCGGCCCAGGCGCCCCAGGCGATGGAGCAGGCGGGGGCGCCGGCGGCGGCCTCGACGGCCGCGAGCGCGTCGAGCGCCGCGTTGGCGGCCGCGTAGTTGGCCTGGCCGGGCGAGCCCAGCAGCGCGGCCACGGACGAGAAGAAGACCGAGGCCGCAGCCGGGCCAGCCGGGCCCGAGAAGCGCGCGTGCGCGAGCGCGGCGGCGGCGCGACCCTTGGCCGCGAACGAGGCTCGGACGCCCGACGCCGTCTGGCCAGCGAGCGTGGCGTCGCGCAGGACGCCGCCCGCGTGCAGCAGCGCGGCGAGCGGGCGGCCCGAGAGCGCGGCCGCGAGCGCGTCGGCGTCTGCGGCCACGCCCGCATCGGCGCGCGCGAGCGCGACGAGCGCGGACGAGGCGTCGCCGCCAGGCGTGGCCAGCCAGGGGGCCGAGGCGGCCAGACGGCCCGAGCGGCCGGCGAGCGCGAGCGCGCCTGCGCCGCGGGCGGCGAGCCACTTGGCGGCGGCCGTGCCGACCGTGCCGGTCCCGCCGACGACCAGCGAGGCGCCTACGGCGACCTCGGGGCGCGCGACGGCCAGCTCGGGCCGGCGCACGACCACCTTGCCGACGTGGCGAGCCTGCGACATCTGGCGCAGCGCCGCCTGCACGTCCGCGAGCGAGTGCGCGACGCGCGGGAGCGGCGCGAGGCTACCATCGGCGACGCCGGCAGCCACGCGCGCGAGCGCGCGCTGGAGGGCCTCGGGCGACATAAAGTCGACCGCGATGAACCCGTAGGCGACGTCGGGGCGCTCCTGCGCGGCGCGCTGGGGGGCCCAGACGTCACGCTTGGAGATCTCGACGAACGAGCCGCCGAGGCCGAGCAGCGAGAGCGACGAGGCCACAAAACCGGGCGAGGTGAGCGTGTTGAGAACGGCCGAAGGCGTCTCGCCGCCCGTGGCCGCGAGCACCTCCTCGGCGAAGGAGGTGTCGCGGCTGTTGGCGACGACCGGGACCCCGAGGCGGCGCAGCAGCTCGCGCTTCTGCGGCCCGCCCGCCGTGGCGACGGGGCGGGCGCCGAGCGCGCGGAGCTGCTGGAGAGCCGCGAGGCCGACGCCTCCGGCGGCGGCGTGCACGAGCACCCGCTCGCCGGGGCGCACGCCCGCGAAGCGGGCGAGCGCGGCGTCGACGGTGACGAACACGGTCGGCATGGTGGCGGCCGCCTCGGGCGCGAGCGTGGGCGGCACGGGCGCCACGGTGAGCGCCGAGCAGACCACGCGGGTCGCCAGCGAGCCGGCCGCGAGGCCGAACACGCGCGAGCCGGGCGGGTAGAGCGCCGCGGAGGCGGCGTCGCCGGCCCCGAGAACGGTGCCGGCAAAGTCGCCGCCTGGCTCGCCCGGGTCGCCGGGGTACATGCCCAGGACGTTGAGCACGTCGCGGAAGTTGATGCCGACGGCCTCCACGGCGACGTCCAGCGTCTTTGGGCGGAGGGCCGACGCCGCGTCCACCGGAACTCCCTTGAGGCCCGAGAAGGCCCCGCGGGGGGCCGGGGTGAGGCGGTAGTCGGCGCGGGGCTGCTGCAGCGCCGGCACGAGCGAGGCGCGCAGCGAGGCGCCGCCCGAGGCGACGAGGCCGTAGCCGTCGTTGGCCGGGAGCGGCGCGTGAGGCGCGCCTCCCGCGGGCGGCGCGCGCAGGGCGACGGCGAGCGAGTCGCCGGCCGAGCGGGTGCCGTCGCGGATGCCGCCGTGGGCCCAGGCTGGCGCCTCGGCCGCGACCGCGCGCAGCGCGCCAAAGGCGGCTGCGGCGGCGAGCGAGGCCGGCGGCGCGGCGGGGGCCGCGGGGCCGTCGCCGGGCGCGAGCGGCGCGCGCAGCGCGGCGGGCGCGAGGGCACCGCCGCCGTCGGCCCGGCCGGCCGCCTGTAGGGCGGCGACGAGCGCGGAGGCGGCGGCCTCTGGCGCGAGCGAGCGCGCGCGACCGAGCGCGAGCTCGGCCACGTCCGCGGACGTCTCGCCCCAGGCCTCGGCGTCGCCGCAGACCTCGAGCGTCTCGTCGGCGCGCCACTGCACGGCGTAGCCCAGGCGGGCCGGCTCGGCGACCGGCGCCAGCCTGGGCGGCGGACGCGCGATGCGGCGCGCCTCGAGGCCGGAGAGCGTCGCGAGGGCGCCCGCCGGCGAGGCGGCGAGCAGCAGCGCGGCGTCGCGCAGCGTCGCGCCGGCGCGCGGGGGCGCACGCGCGGCCGAGGCCGCGTGCAGCGAGCGCGAGGCGGCGGCCGCGAGCGCGGCCTCGTCCGAGGGCGCCAGGTAGGCGCCGACGGCCGCGGGCACGTACGCGCCGGCTTCCTGCGAGGCGCCCTTGGCGGCGGCCTCGTCGGGCACGAGCGCGCCGAGCTGCAGCGCGGCATCCAGCAGCGCCGGGTGCACGATCCACCCATGGGCGCTCTGCGCGTCGCCCGCGCGCGTCTCGACGGCCGCGGCGCCCGAGGCCGCGCCGACGCGCGGCGCGCGCAGGCGCCTGAAGGCCGGGCCGTACTTGAGCCCGGCCTCGGCCAGGCCGCGGTAGCTCTCGACCAGGTCGAGCGGCGTCGGCGCGGCCGCGCGCAGCGCGTCGGCGGAGACGGCAGAGGCGGCCGGGGCCGCGAGCGAGCCCGCGGCGCCCTCGGCCTCGACGACCCGCCGGACGCCGACGGCGAGGTGGCGCGTCTCCACGCCGTGCCGGCCGGCCCTGCGGCCCGCGGCAGCGGCGGTCGAGGCGACCTCGACGCCGCCAGCGTCGAGAGCGACGCGGACGACGAGCCTGGCGGCGTCGGCGCCGCTGTCCGGGCTCGGGAGCGCGAGCGGCGCGGCGATGGCGCCGCCCACGAGCGCGAGGCCGAGCGCCTCGGCGCGGAGCGCGGCGCGGGCGCCGGCCAGGGCGGCCTCGAGGAAGGCCGCGCCAGGCGCGATGGCGCCGTCGCCGACGACGTGGTCCCAGAGCTCGGCGAGCGCGGCCGAGGGCAGCGAGGCCGCGTAGGCCACCTCGGAGGGCGGCAGCAGCTTGCTGGGCTGGCGCACGGCGGCGGGGCCGCGCAGCGGGTGCAGCAGCTGGACCGCCTCGGCCGAGGCGTTGACGACGCGCGCAAAGGCGGCCGGCAGGCGGCCAGCGCGCGCGCCCGAGCTCCAGACGACTGGGCCGACGATGGCGTGGGCGTTGACGCCCGACATGCCGAACGAGCTGGTGCCCGCGGGCGTGGCGGTCGCCGGGCCAGTGGCGATGGGCAGGCGCGGCGTGGCGGCCAGGCCGCCAAAGGAGGCGGCCACGTAGGCGTTGAGCGAGCGGTAGCGCAGGGGCGCGATCGCCTCGCCGCGCGCGGCGTGGATGGCCAGGCCCAGGCCCGCCAGGCCCGCGGCGCCCTCGAGGTGGCCCAGCAGCGCCTTGTTGGCGCCGAGCGTGAGCACCCGGGGCTCGGAGGGCGCGGCCTTGGCCGAGGGCGCGACCACGGCGCGGCGCAGCGCGCCGCTCTCGATGGGGTCGCCGAGCGGCGTGCCGGTGCCGTGCGTGGCTACGTAGGGGAGGAAGTCGAGACGCGCCTCGCGCATGGCCGCAGCCACGAGCGCCGCCTGGCTGGGGCCGTGCGGCGCCGTGAGCGAGGACGACCTGCCGTCCTGGTTGACGGCCGAGCCGACGAGCACGGCCAGCGGCGGCGGCGCGGGTCCCTCGGCGCCCGAGCGGCCCAGGCGGCGCGCGGCCGCCTCCTCGACGACGACGACGACGAATCCCTCGCCGCGGCCGTAGCCGTCCGCCTCGGCGCCAAAGGCCTTGCAGCGGCCGTCCGGCGAGAGCGCCGAGACGGCCGTCATGCTGGCCGAGGCGCCGCGCGGCAGCAGCGCCGCGTTGACGCCGCCCGCGAGCGAGGCGACGGCGTCGCCGAGGCGGACGCCCTCGGCGGCGAGGTGCAGCGAGACGAGCGAGGACGAGCAGGCCGTGTTGGTCGGGACGGCCGGGCCGGTGAGGCCGAACGAGTAGGAGATGCGACCGGTGAGGAAGGCCGTGCCGTTGCCGGTCACGGCGTAGGCCGACTGCGGAACCTTGAGCGCCGCGAGCACGTCGCCCTGCTCGGTCCAGATCGCGCCGACGTAGACGCCGAGCGGCTGGCCGGCCAGCGTCCACGGCGCGCGGCCGCTCTGCGCCAGCGCCTCGGCCGAGAGCTCGAGGGCCACGCGCCCGGCGGGCTCCATGAGCGCCGCCTCGGTCGAGGTGAGGCCAAAGGCCTCGCGGTCGAACGAGAGCGTCTCGGGCGCGTACGTACCGAAGCGCGACGAGACCTTGCCGGCCCCGCCGCGCGGGTCGAAGACGCCCTCGAGGCTCGCGCGCGCGCCCGGCCAGGTCTGGTGCAGCTCTGGCGAGGCGCGCAGCAGCGCAGAGTAGGCCTCGAGCGAGTCGATCGACCCGGCGGCGCGCACGCCAGCACCCGTGAGCGCGAGCGCGCGGGAGCGCTGGCGCGCGGCCGTCAGCATGGGCGGCCGCGACAGCGAGGCCGCGAGGGCCGAGAGCGTCCCCGGCGCCTGCGGCGGCGCCGAGGGGTCCTCGGCCAGCGCGGCCAGCGACCCGGCGACCTCGTCTTCGTCCGAAGAGAGCTCGGACTCGGCGAGCGACTCGTCCTCGGAGGAGCCGCCCGAGAGCTCGGACTCGGAGGCCTCCGAGCAGGGCGACCCGGCGCCGGCCGCGGCCGAGACCGAGGCCGACGCGGCGCCGCCCTGCTCGGCGACAAACCCGGCGATCGCGGAGACGCTGGGGTAGTCGAACGTGAGCGTGGCGGGCAGCTCCATGCCGAGCGAGGAGGAGAGGCTGTTGCGCAGCTCGACGGCGCCCAGCGAGTCGAGGCCCGCCTCCATGAGCGAGGCGTCCTGTGCCACAGAGTGGCCCAGGACGGCCTGCACGGCCGAGGCGACGACCGCGACCGAGGCCGCGAGCGACGGCCCGGCGGCGGGGGCCGAGGCCGAGTGGGCCGGCGGCGTCGCCGGGGCGGCGTCGGACGCGGCCCTGCGGCGCGAGCCGCGGCGCGTCCTGTGCCGCCTCGACGTGGCCGAGGCCTTCTTCCTCTGCCTCTCCGCGAGCCGGCCGCGCCGCTCGGCCTCGGCGGCGGCCGCCTGCTCCTCGGCGAAGAGGCCGTCGCCAGAGGGCTTGACCCGCGCGAGGAAGCGGTCCCAGAGGAAGGGCACGGCGGCGAGCGCGGGCGGCGGAGCCGGCGCGCCCGCGAGCGCAGCGCCGAGCGCCGACAGGCCCGCGTACGGCTGCACCATGGCCATGCCGCTGCGCTCGACGCGCGCGGCGGTGCCGGCGTCGTTGGCGGCCATGCCGGCGCCGGCCCAGGCGCCCCAGGCCACCGAGGTGGTCGGGAGGCCGAACGACTGCGAGGCCGCCGCGAGCGCGTCGAGCGTCGCGTTGGCGGCCGCGTAGTTGGACTGGCCGGGCGCGCCCAGCAGCGCGGCCACGGACGAAAAGGTGGCCACGGACGCGAGCGGGCGCAGCGCGGCCGGGCCGTCCGTCGAGAGCGCCAGGCCGGCCGCGGCCAGCTTGGGCGCGGACGCCTGGCGCACCTTGGCCGGCGTCTGCCCCGCGAGCGTGGCGTCGGCCAGAGCGCCCGCGGCGTGCAGCAGCGCGCCGGCTCCCGCGCCGCCGTCGAGCGAGGCGGCGGCGGCGCGCCAGTCGGCGGCAAACGCGACGTCCGAGGACAGGCATCGCACCTCGGCGCCGGTGAGCGCGTGGGCGGCCGAGGAGGCGAGCGCGCCGTCTCCCGCGGCGGGGAGCACGCCGACGCCCTGGCCGCGGCCGGAGCGGCCGAGCAGCACGAGGCGGCGGGCGCCGCCGCGCGCGGCCCAGTCGGCGACCAGCGAGCCGAGGGCGCCGAGGCCGCCCGTCACGAGCAGCGTGGCGGCGGGGCCCTTGGCGTCCGGCGCGAACGCCTCGCCCATCTTGGCGCCGGAGACGACGATCTTGCCGACGTGGCGCGCGGCGGACATCTGCCGCAACGCCGCGACGGCGCCGCCAAAGGCGTGCGAGACGGTGGGCAGCGGCGCGAGCGCCCCACTCGCGGCGGCCGACGCCACGCGCGCGAGGGCGCGGCGGAGCGCCTCGGGCGACATGAAATCGACCGCCACGTAGCCGTAGGCGACGTCCGGGCGCTCCTGCGCGACGCGCTGGGGCGCCCAGATGTCGCGCTTGGAGATCTCGACGAACCGCCCGCCGCGGCCCAGGAGCGCCAGCGAGGCGGAGACAAAGCCCGTCGAGGTCAGCGTGTTGAGCACGACGTCGACGGTGCCCGGGAGGCCGTCCTCGGTCGCGAGGGCGGTCGCCAGGTCGTCCACGAACGTGGGGCTGCGGCTGTCCGCCGCGACGCGCGCGCCGAGCGAGCGCACGAGCGAGCGCTTGGGCGGGCCGCCGGCGGTGGCCACCAGCTGCGCGCCGTGCGCGGCGAGCAGCTGCAGCGCGGCGAGGCCGACGCCTCCTGCCGCGCCGTGCACCAGGACGCGCTCGCCCGGGCGCACGCCGGCGGCGCGAAGCAGGGCGGCGTCGACGGTGACGGCGACGGTGGGGAGCGAGGCGGCGGCCTCGAACGAGAGCACCTCGGGGAGGGGCGCGACGGTCTTGGCCGAGCAGACGACGTGCGTGCCGAGCGAGCCGGCCGCGAGGCCGAACACGCGCGAGCCCGGCGGGTAGAGCGCCAGGGACTCGGCGTCGCCGGCGTCGAGCACGACGCCCGAAAAGTCGCCGCCGGGCTCGCCCGGGTCGCCCGGGTACATGCCCAGCACGTTGAGCACGTCGCGGAAGTTGAGCCCGACCGCCTTGACGGACACGGCCAGCTCGCCCTTGCGCGGCGAGCGCAGGCGGTCGCCGAGCGCGACGGGCTTGAGCCCGTCGAGCGCGCCGCGGGGGCGCGGCCTGAGCGCAAACGGCTCTGGCGCGGGCAGGCCGCCGCGGGCCGGCAGCAGCGCCGGACGCAGCGTCGCGCGCGCGGAGGCGGCCGAGCCGTAGCCGTCGAAGAAGGCGGACGCGCCGGCGTCCCTGGAGACGGCCAGCGCCGGGAAGGCGGGGCCCGCGGCGAGCGCGTCGCGGTCGGCGCCCGCAAAGGCGACCGAGGGCGCCTCGAGCGCGGCGGCGCGCGAGGCGCCCCAGAGGGCGGCGCCGGCCAGCGCCGAGGCGAGCGAAGCCTCGAGGCGCGGCCCGGCCGAGCCCACGGGCGCGACGGCGGCCGCGGCGGCGCCGCCACGGACGCCGACGGTCGAGAGCGCGACCCGCGCGGCGCCCGCGTCGACGAGCGCCCCGCGCAGCGCCGAGAGGGCCGGCAGCGCGCGGGGCGCGCACGAGGCGGAGGAGAGCGCGAGCGCGAGTGCCGAGGCGTCCGCGGTCCGAGCGGGGGTGAGCTGCTCCTCCTCGACCTCGGCCACGCTCCAGCGCACCTCGTAGGAGAGCGGCGTGCCGGAGGCGGGGGCGCGCTCGGAGGCCCGGGCCGAGGAGGCGCCGCCCAGCCCGCCGACGGCGGCGCGCGACTCGAGGCCGACGAGCGTGGCCGGGAGGGACGACAGCACCGAGGACAGCGGCGCGCGGGCCGCCGAGGGGCCGGCGCCCTGGAGCGCCGGCTCGACGGAGACGTCGCGGACGATGGCCCTGGGGCCGTCGGCCTCGCCGGACGGGCGCGTGGCGAGCGCGAGCGACCCGCCGGCCGCGCGGCCGCCCACGCGCAGCGCGCGGAGCGTCGCGGGAACGTAGGTCGTGGAGGCGCCGCCGAGGCGCTCGGCGTCGCCGAGCGCGGCGCCGAGCTGCAGCGCCGAGTCGAGCGCGGACGGCTGCAGCCAGAGGGCGTCGTCGCCGTCGGCGGCAGAGCCCGCGAGCTCGGCCACGGCGCCGTCGGGCGACGCCGAGACGTTGCGCAGGCGGCGGAAGGCCGGGCCGTAGTCGAGGCCTGCCTTGGCGAGCGCAGCGTAGAGCGCCGAGACGTCGCGCGGCTCGGCAAAGGCGGCCCGCGAGCGGTCAAAGGCAGACGAGGGGGCGGCCGGGGCGACCGCCCCCTCGAGCGCGTCCGCCGTCGGTGCGGCGAGCGCCCTGCGGACGTCGGCCTGCGCGTGCGTGGCCGGAGCGGGCGCCTTGCGCTTTCCTCCGGCGGCGACGGACTGCGTCGAGGCGCGGCCGCGGGCGAGGTCGACCGAGGTGCGGAAGACTGCGCCGGCGGCCTTGGCGGGCTCGGGCAGCGCCAGGGGCGCGAGGAAGGCGACCGAGGCGAGCAGCGCCTCGGGGCGCTCGGCGTCCTCGGCGGCCGCCGCGCCGCCGAGCGCAACGTCGACGGCGCGCGCAAGCGCCTCGAGGTGCGCGGCGCCGGGGAGGACGGCAGCCCGGCCGACGCGGTGCTGCCAGAGCGCGGCGAGCGCCGGGCGGCCCAGGGGCGTCTCGAAGGCGAGCGGCGAGGTGGTCGTCGCGCGGACGAGGAAGACCGAGGCCGGAGGCAGCACGTGCACGTGGCGGCGCGCCCAGGCGGGCGAGCGGGCCGAAAGGGACGCGGGTGCGCCCGGCAGCGAGGACGGGTGCGTCGCGTCGGCGGGCGGCAGCAGCTCGCCGCGGCGGCGCAGCAGCGCGTGCGCGTTGGTGCCCTGGAAGGCGAACGAGCTCACGCCGACCAGCGAGGCGGCGCCCGCGGCGGACGCGCCGCTCGCGAGCGCCGCCTCCGCCTCCGAGGCCGAGACCCACGGAGCCAGCGTCCTGGGCGCCGAGACGCCGCAGGCCGGCAGCGCGGCGGCCACGTGCGGGTTGGCCGACCGCAGGTGCAGGATCGGGGCGAGCGCCTGGCGAGCGACGGCCCCGGCGGCGTGCGCGATGCCGAGCGCGCCGGCGGCCGGCTCGGTGTGGCCCAGCGACGACTTGCCAGAGGTGAGCACCAGCGGGGCCGAGGCGCCGCGGCCCTTGACGGCCGCGAGCGCACCGACCTCGATGGGGTCGCCGAGCGGCGTGCCGGTGCCGTGCATCTGCACGTGCCGCAGAGCCGCCGGGCCGGCGGCCGCCGAGGCGATCGCGGCGCGGATGGCCGCCGTCTGGGCAGGCCCGTTCGGGGCCGTGAGGCCCGAGGAGCGGCCGTCCTGGTTGACCGAGGTGCCCGCGAGCAGCACGAGGCTGGCGGGCGGCTCTGGCGCCGCGCCAGCGGCCGCCGACGCCTCGCGCGCGGCCCGGTCGAGCTCCGAGAGCTTCGTGAAGAGCAGGGCGACGACGGCCTCACCGCGGCCGTAGCCGTCGGCGTCGGCGTCGAGCGTCCTGCAGCGTCCCGCGGGCGCGAGCATGCCCGCGCGGCGGAAGATGGCGGTGGTCGAGGGCGAGAGCACGAGCTTGACGCCGGCGACGAGCGCCGAGGCGGCGTCGTCGGCGTCCAGCGAGAGACGCGCGCCGTGGGCGGCCACGAGCGAGGACGAGCAGGCCGTGTCGACGGCCACCGAGGGGCCGCGCAGGCCCCACAGGTAGCTGATGCGGCCGGCCGCCACGGACGTGGCCGAGCCGGTCGCCGAGTAGGGCGAGATGGCAGAGTGGGCCGTCGCGATGTCGCCGTAGTCGGGCGAGGAGATGCCCACGAACGCGCCCGTGGAGGCGGGCGCGACCGTCCGCAGGCCGGACGCGAGCGTGCGGCCGCCGAGCACGCCGGCGGCGCACTCGAGCACCAGGCGCTGCTGCGGGTCCACCAGCGTGGCCTCCTGCGCGCCCATGCCGAACGCGGCCGCGTCCCAGAGCGCGTGGCCACCGACCCAGGCGCCGAAGCGCGCGGGCACGTCGCGCGTGAGCGCCAGCTCGACGTCCCAGCGCGAGCCGGGGATGGGCGCCATGGCGTCCGGCGCGGCGGCCTCGGCCACCGCGTCGAGCGGCGTGCGCGAGCAGACCGCCAGCAGCGCCAGCGGCGAGGGCGCGTAGGCCGAGCGCCTGGCGCGCGAGACGAGCGCGTCGAGCGGCGAGCGCGGGAGAGACGCGGAGGCCTCCGACTCGGGGGCGGTCCAGTCGAACGAGCCCGAGGTGTCGGAGAGATCCTCGTCCGTGGACGAGGCGGCGGGGGCGGGGGCGGGCGCGACGGCCTCCGCGCCGTCTCCCCCCTCGCCGAGGGCCTGCTCGGCGACGTAGTCGGCGATCGCGCCCGTGGTGGGGTAGTCGAACGTGAGCGTGGCCGGCAGGTCGACGCCGAGCGAGGCGACGAGGCTGTTGCGCAGCTCGACGGCGCCGAGCGAGTCCAGGCCCGCCTCCATGAGCGGCTTGTCCTCCGCGACCGAGGCGCCGAGCACGCCAGCGGTCGCTGCGGCAATCTTGGCCAGCAGCGCCGCGCGGTCCGGGGCTCCCGCGGGCGCCGGCGCCAGCGTCGCGACCGCCTCGGGGGCGGCGCGGCGCGCCTGCGCGCGGCGGGCGCGGCCAGGGCGGCGGTGGGCCCGGGAGCGGGCCGCGGGCTCGGAGGCGGCGAGGGAGGGCTCGGGCGCCTTGCGGTCGGCAAAGGCGCCGAAGAGCTCCGGCGTCTCCTTGGCGCCGGCCAGCAGGGCCGGCCAGCGGATGGGCGAGACGGCCAGCGCGCGGGGCAGGGAGGCCGAGGACGCGACGCCGGCCGAGAGGAGCCCGGCGAGCACGCCGAGCCCCTGCTCGGGCGCGACCGCTCCCATGCCGGAGGCCTCGAGCTTGGCAGCCGTGGCGGCGGCCATGCCGCCGCCCAGCCAGGCGCCCCACTGCGCCGAGACGGCCGGGGCGCCGCGCGCGGCGAGCAGCTCGGCGACGGCGTCGAGCTGCGCGTTGGCGGCAGAGTAGTTGGCCTGGCCGGGCGAGCCAAAGGCCGAGGCCAGCGAGCTGAAGAGCACGGTGGCGCCCAGCGGGGACGCCGAGGCCGACGCGAGGTTGGCCAGCGCGTCGCCCTTTGGCGCAAACGCGCGCCTCACGCCCGCGAGGCTCTGCTTGGCGAGGCTCGCGTCGTTGAGCGTGCCGGCGGCGTGCAGGAGCGCCGCGACGGGGCGGGCACGCAGCAGCGGCGAGGCGGACGAGGTCACGAGACGCGCGTCCGCCGCCGAAGCGCCGTCGCACGCGGCGAGCGTGAGCGCGCCGGCGGCGGCCGAGGCGGCCGCGCCCTCGGCGTCGGCGGGCCGGCGGCCCGAGCGGCCGAGCCCGACGACGTCCGGGTGGCCGAGCGCCAGCAGCCAGCGTGCGACGAGGCCGCCGAGCGCGCCGGTGCCGCCGGACACGAGCGCGGCGCCGACGGCGTCCGAGAGCGCGCCGGCGCCGCCCGCGAGCGCAGGCTCGGCCGCGCGCACGACCACCTTGCCGACGTGCCGCGCGGCGGCCATCTGGCGCAGCGCCGCGCGCGCGGCCTCGAGGCGGTGCTGCGCGCGCGGGAGCGCCGAGAGCGCGCCCGAGGCGAGCCCGGACGCGACCGCCGCCAGCGCGCGGTGCAGCGCGTCGGGCGACATGAAATCGACCGCGAGCCGCGAGAAGCGCGCGTCGGGGCGGTCCTGCGCGACGCGCGCGGCCGACCAGATGTCGCGCTTGGAGATCTCGACGAACGATCCTCCGGCGGCGAGCAGCGCGAGCGAGGCCGCCACGAAGCCGGGCGACGTCTGCGTGTTGAGGACCGCGTCGACGCCGAGGGCGTCGAGCACCTGCGTCGCCTCGGAGGCAAACTCGGTGGAGCGGCTGTCGAGCGCGACGCGCGCGCCGAGCGACCGCACGAGCGAGCGCTTGGGCGCGCCGCCGGCGGTGGCGACGACCCGGGCGCCCAGCATCTTGGCGACCTGGGCGGCCGCGAGGCCGACGCCGCCAGCCGCGCCGTGCAGCAGCACGGCCTGGCCCTCGCGCAGCTCGCAGAGCTCGGCGAGGGCCGTCTGCACGGTCACGAAGACCGTGGGGACGGTGGCCGCCTCCTCGAAGAGAAGGTGGCCCGGCATCGAGGCCATGGGCCGCGCGTCCGCGACGACGCGCGAGCCGAGGCAGCCCGAGGCGAGGCCGAACACGGCGTCGCCAGGGCCCGCGCCGCAGGCGGCGCGGCCGCGCAGCACGACGCCGGCAAAGTCGCCGCCGGGCGGACCCGGGTCGCCCGGGTACATGCCCAGCACGTTGAGCACGTCGCGGAAGTTGAGCCCCACTGCCCGGACGTCGACCAGCACCTTGGAGGGGTCGGTCGGCTCGACGTCCGGCACGCGGACCGCCGCCAGCGAGTCAAGCGAGCCGCGGGGGCGCGGCACCAGGCGGAAACCCGGCGCCGCGTCCGACGCGGGCGCCGAAAGCAGCAGCGGGCGGCGGGAGGTGCGCGCGCGCGTGCGGCGCGCGAACAGCTCGCCGGGCCGCAGCGTCGCGGCGGGGGCGCGGCCGGTCGACGCCAGCGAGGCGCCCGGGCGGGCCCCGGCGTCCTGCGCGTCGCGGTCCACCAGGCCCCAGGCGCGCGAGCGCGCCTCCTGCGCGAGCGTGCGCGCCAGGCCGGAGAGCGAGCCGAGCGCTGCCGAGGACGCCAGCGCGGCGTCCGACGAGCACGCCCCGGCGGGCGCCGAGGCGCCGAGCGAGGCCGCGCCGCGCGAGCGGAAGACGGCCGCCAGCCCGGGGGCGGCGGCGTCCGCGCGCTGCGCGGCGGCGACCGCGCGGGCCGCAAAGGCCGCGGCGGGCGGGAACGACGACGAGGAGGAGGAGGCCAGAGCCTGCGCGCCTGGGCCCTCGTCGGCGTCGACGGCGTCGACCTCGGCCTCGTCGGCCTCGACCTGCCAGACGGCAGAGTAGGCCAGCTCCTCGACGCGGGCCACGCGCGCGGCCCGCTCGGCCTCGGCGAGCGCCTTGGCCTTGGCGCCGCCCATCTCGCGGCCGGCCAGGCGGCGCACGAAGGCGCGCAGCGGGAGGCCGCCGGAGGGAGCGTCTTGCGCGAGCGCAAAGTCCGAGGCGACCTCGGCCGGCGTCGGCGAGGCGGGGGCCGCGCCGACGAGGCGGCGGGCGACCGCCCAGAGCCCGGCGGGCGTGCAGCCGCCGGCAAGGGCGTCGCGGCCGCCGACGGCGGCCAGCGCGTCGAGGCCGGCGGGCACGAACACGCCCCTGGCCTCGACGCGCTCGGCGTCGTCGGGGTCGGCCGAGCCCAAGCCCGCGCCCCTCGCGGTCAGGTCGGCGGGGGACAGCTGCCCCAGCTGCAGCAGGCAGTCGAGGGGCGCCGGGTCCAGCGCAAAGCCGGACCGGCCCGTGTCCGATGCCAGCGAGGCCACGTACGGGGCCGCGGGAGCGGGCGGGTGACGCGGGAGCGCGAGCGCGGCGGCGAGGGCGGACGGCGCGGAGACGGCCGTCCCTTCGCCGACGTCCACGTCTCCGCGGTCGCCGCCGCGCACTGCGCGCACCGACGTGGAGACGTGCAGCGTCTCGCGGGCGCGGCGGCCGGCGCCAGCCAGCGAGGCGACGCGGAGCGTCCCGTCGGCTAGCGAGAGGTCGACCAGCAGCTCGGCGGCCAGCGGCCCCTCGAGCGAGAGCGGCGCCGGGATGGCGAGGCCGCGCAGCGCCGGGACGGCGGCGTCAGAGCCGGCCGCGCCGGCGTCGGTCGCGAGCGCGACGCGGGCGGCGCCGAGCGCCGCCTCGAGGTAGCCCGCGCCCGGGAAGACGGCCTCGCCGAGCACGCGGTGGTCGCGCAGGTAGGCGAGGCGCGCCGTGCCGAGCGGCGAGGCGAAGCGCGCAAAGGCGCGCGGCGTCGAGAGCGCGACGGCAGCGCCGCGGCGCGCGAGCGCCAGCGCCGGAGGAAGCACCGCGAGGCGACGCCGCTCCCAGGCGGGGCGGCCCGCGACCGCGAGCGCGCCGCGCTCGGAGACGGCAGACAGGTCGAGCGTCAGCTCGGCGTGCGCGTTCGTGCCCTGGAAGGCAAAGGCGGAGACGCCCGCGACCAGGGTCGAGCCGCGCGACGAGGCGGCGCCCGCCGCCTGCCTCGGCAGCGCCACGGGCACGTCCGGCTTCGCCTGGTCGAGCGTGGCCGAGACGTACGGATTGACGGCGCGCAGCAGGTCGAGCGGCGCGGACGAGGCGAGCGCGAGCGCGCGGTGAGCGAACAGCAGGCCCACCATGCCGGCGCCCGGCTCGGCGTGGCCGGCCGAGGCCTTGGACGCGGAGAGCGTGGCGGGCAGCGAGGCCCGCGACGCGTCGGCGGCCGGGCGGCGGCCCGAGCCCACGACGGCCGCCAGCGCGCCGACCTCGATGGGGTCGCCGAGCGGCGTGCCGGTGCCGTGCGTCGAGACGTGCCCGAGCGCGACGGGCGCGAGCGAGGCGTCCTGCAGCGAGGCGCACACGGCGGCCTGCTGCGCGGGCCCGTTGGGCGCCGTGAGCGAGGACGAGCGGCCGTCCTGGTTGACGGCCGAGCCCGCGAACACGGCGTGCGCGAGCGCGGGGCGCCCGTCGCCGACCATGGCGGCCAGCGCCTGGTCGCCCGCGAGCAGCACGCCGGCGCAGGCCTCGCCGCGCACGTAGCCGTCGGCGGCCGCGTCGAACGCGAGGCAGCGTCCCGAGGCGCCGAGCATCGAGGCCGCAGCCACGTAGTACGTCGAGGTCGAGGTCATCTGCACGTGCACGCCCATGGCGAGCGCGGCGAGAGCCTCGCGCGACCGGATGGCCGCGCTGGCCTCGTGCGCCGCCACGAGCGAGGCCGAACAGGCAGTGTCGATCGACAGCGCGGGGCCGCGCAGGTTGAAGCTGAAGCTGATGCGCCCGCAGGCGACCGAGCTGGCGTTCGAGAGCGCGTGGAAGGCGCCGCGGCGCGTCGCGTCCCGCACCAGCGAGCCGTGGTCCGAGGGCGCGATGCCCACGAACACGCCGGTCGAGAAGCGAACCGGCTGCGGGGGCGCGAGGGCCGCGCCGCCGCCGCGAGCGCCCTCGGCCCCGGGGGCGCCCAACAGCAGCGCGGCCGCAGAGTCCATGAGCATGCGCTGCTGGGGGTCGACCAGCGCCGCCTCGGCGTCCGAGAGGCCGTGCGGCTTGGGGTCCCAGGAGAGCACGTCCAGCAGGTAGCCGCCGAATCGCGCCGTGGTGGGCTCGCCGTCCGCGTCCCAGCGCTCGAGCGGCGTGGGGCCGATCGCGCCCAGCGGGGCGGTCGCGGCCGCCGAGCCGGCGCCGGGGCCGCGCAGGCGCGCCTCGCCGCCGCGGGACCGCGCCACCAGCGCACCGATCGCGTCGCCCGCCGACGTCTGGTCGACGGAGACGACGTAGGTCGTGGGCCGGGCGGGCGCGACGGGAGCGACGCCTGCAGAGGGCGCAGCGGCGTACGAGCGGACGTCGAGGGCAGCCGCGAAGGCGGGCTCGGCGGCGCCGACGCCGGCCTCCGGGGCGACCTTGCTTGCCAGGAAGCCGGCAAGCTCGCCGACGGTCGGGTAGTCGAAGACGAGCGTGCCGGGGAGGGTGGCGCCGACGCCGCGCTCGAGCTCGTTCTTGAGCTCGACGGCGCCGAGCGAGTCGAGGCCGGCCTGCATGAGCGGCTCGTCCGAGGCCACCGAGGAGCCGAGGATCGACGCCACGGCGGCCTGCACGGTGGGCTCAAAGTCGGCGGCCGAAGCCGCGGCGGGAGCGGAGGCGGCCGCGGAGGCCGCCGGGCCGGCGGCCTCGACCGCCTTGGCGCGGAGGAAGCCGGCCAGCTCGCCGACGGTCGGGTAGTCGAAGACGAGCGTGCCCGGAAGCGCGACGCCGACGCCGCGCTCGACCTCGTTCTTGAGCTCGACGGCGCCAAGCGAGTCGAGGCCGGCCTGCATGAGCGGCTCGTCGGGCGCGACTTCGCGGCCCAGAATGCCGGCGACGGCCTCCTGGACGAGCGAGGCGAGCGCCTCGAGCGATGGCGCCGCAGGCGCGGCCTCGGTCGGCGCAGGGCCGGTCCGAGCAAACCCGGCGAGGAAGCCGACCTGCACGGCGGGCGGCGCGGCGCGGAAGAGCGCGGCGCGGTCGAACGGCGAGGCGGCCACGACGGCGGCGCGGGGCGAGACGCCCGCGAGCACCGCCTCGAGGGCGCCGATGCCCTGCGCGGCGCCGAGCGCGCCGAGGCCCGAGCGCTTGAGGCGCGCGGCAGTCTGCGCGTCGGCGACCGCCATGCCGGCGCCGGCCCAGCCGCCCCACTGCACGGACGAGGCCGGGAGGCCCGCGAGCGCGCGCAGCGAGGCGGAGGCGTCCAGGCCCGCGTTGGCGGCCGCGTAGCCGGCCTGGCCGGGCGACCCGAGCAGCGAGGCCACCGAGGAGAAGAGCACCTCGGCGGCCAGCGGCGAGGTGCTCGAAAGCGCGTCCGCGAGCGCGTCCAGGCCCGCGAGCTTGGGGGCACGCGAGGCGCGCAGGTCGGCGGGCGTGCAGTTGGCCAGCAGGGCGTCCCGCAGCGCGCCGCCGGCGTGGTAGAGCGCGGCGGGGACGGGCAGGTCGCCGCCCAGCAGCGCGTCGGCGTCCGCCCGCGCGGCCGCGTCGGCGGCGCGGGCGGTGACGAGCGCGGCCGGCGCGGAGGGCGAGGCGAGCAGCTCGGCGAGCCCCCGGGGGAGCGCGCCCGAGCGGCTCAGCAGCGCGAGCGCCGCCGAGGCGTCGTCCTTGCGCTCGGCGAGCAGCCAGCGCGCGACGTGGCCCGCGAGCGAGCCAGACCCGCCGGTGACGGCATGCAGGCCCGGGAAGCGGGTCGACGCCGGCGAGGCGCCCGAGGGCGCCCGGCGGGCCGGCACGAGTCGCGGGGCGGCGAGCACGCCGCCGCGCGCGGCCGAGCCGTAGGGGGATGCGGCCGCGGACGGAGCGCCGCCCAGCGCGAGCGAATAGCCGGCCCCGGACGCCGGAGCCCCGCCCGCGGCGGCTTCGCCGGCGTCGGCGCGCACGGCGGACACGCCCAGGCCGGGCGCCTCGAGGGCGGCAGCCTTGAGCGCGCCCAGCAGCGCGGCCGAGGCGCGCAGCGAGGCGACCGCGGCGCGCGAGGAGGCCGCGCGCGGAGCGATCTCGAGCTCGGCGGCGGGCGGGGCGCCGAGGCGCGCCGAGATCGGGAGCGCCGCCGCGACGGCGGCCGCGAGCGCGGGAACGCTGCGCAGCGCGTCGCCGGCCGACGAGGCGAGCGAGAGCGCCGGGACGGGAGCGGACGCCGCGAGCACCGAGTCGGGTTCACTCGCCAGCCACTCGGTCTCGAACAGCACGTGCTCGGGCTCGGGCGCGGAAGCCGCGGCGGCGGAGGGGGCGGCCGCGGCGCCGGCCGCAGCGGCGGCGGCGGGGCGAGCCCTGGCCGCGAGGCCGAGCAGCGCGCCGTTTCCGGCGGCGAGCTCGGCGAGCTGCGGCGAGTCGACGGAGACGACACCGAGGAGCGCGAACGCAGACCCCTCGGGATCGACCACCGCAGTCTCGCCGGCGAGGCGGCCCGCGGCCGCGTGCCCCCCGAGCGCCTCCTCGACGCCCTCGCGGGGCGCCGAGGCGGCGGCCGAGGCCTTGGCGGCGACCGGCAGGCGGCCGAGCAGAGCCGCGGACGCCTCGACGCGGCCGACGTCGACGAGCGTCGCGCGCGCCAGCGGCACGGCGCCGGCGGGCGGCGGCGCGGCGAACGCCAGCGAGGGCGCGGCGGCGGCCAGGGCGCGGGCGACGGCCGGGGCGACCAGCGAGGCGGCCGCGGCGGCGCGGGCCGCCTTGCCCTCGGCGCGGCGGTCGCCTCGGGTGGTCCGAGTCGCCTGGAATCGGCCGGAAGCGAACGCAGCGGGCGCTCCCGGGAGACCGAGCGCCCAGGCGGCGTCCGGCGTCGAGGCCGTCGCCAGCAGCGGGGTGGCGAGCGCCTCGGGCGGGACGGGGGCGTGCACGACGGCGTCGAGCAGCGTCCAGCCCGGGGCCTCGGCGTCGTCGCCCAGCACGGCGGCGAGCTCGGCGCCGACCTCGAGCGCGACGCCCAGCCCCACGGCCGGGAGGTCGCGCAGCGCGGCCGCGCGGGCGGCGGCAAGGTCGACCGCAAAGGCGGCCTCGCGCGCGTTGAACGCGACGGCGCGGAGCGCGCGCGCGGACGCAAAGGCGGCGACGAGGCCGAGCGAGGGCGGGAAGACCCACGCGCGCGTGGGCGCGAGCAGCGACGCGCCGGTCGCGCGGTGCGCGAACGCGCCGGGAGAGCGCACGGCGGCGAGCGCAGAGGGCCCGTCGGCACCGTCCCGGCCGGGCTCGGCCGCGCCCTCGCGGGCCAGCACGGCGTGCGCGTTGGTGCCCTGGAAGGCGAACGCCGAGGCGCCGGCGAGGCCGACGTGCGAGAGTCCAGAGGCCTCGCGGGGCAGCGACCGCAGGCCGCGCTTGAGCGCGGGCGCCGCCATGGGGTTGACGGCGCGGAGGTGCAGCACCGGCAGCGAGGCGAGGGCGCCGAGCGCGAGCGCGGCGTGCGCCAGGCCGACGACGCCGGCGGCCGGTTCGGCGTGGCCCGCCAGCGACTTGGAGGCCAGCACGGCCAGGGGAGCGGGCGCCGAGGCGCCGCCCTTGGCGCGGTCGGCGTCGAGCCCCGCGAGGGCGCCGGCCTCGATGGGGTCCCCGAGGCCGGTGCCGGTGCCGTGCAGCTCGGCGACGGTCAGCTCGCGCGCGGGGCGGTCCGCGGACGCGAGCGCGTTGCGGATCGCGGCCGTCTGCGCGGGGCCGTTGGGCGCGGTCAGCGACGAGGAGCGGCCGTCCTGGTTGACGGCCGAGCCGACAAGCAGGATCGGGGCAGAGGCCGCGACCGAGCCTGCCGAGGGGGGCCGGCCGAGCTCCTCGGCGACCAGCAGGTAGGCCGCGAGCGCCTCGCTGCGCACGTAGCCGTCCGCGGAGGCGTCCATGGCCTTGCAGCGCCCGTCGGGCGAGAGCATGCCGGAGACGGCAAAGGCCGCCGGCGTGCGCCACGCGAGCATGACGTTGACGCCCGCCGCGACGGCCGAGAGCGCCGAGCGCGAGCGCAGCTCGCCAAAGGCCGCGTGCGTGGCGACGAGCGCCGAGGAGCAGGCCGTGTCGACCGACATGGCCGCGCCGCGGAGCCCGAAGACGAAGCTGATGCGCCCAGAGGCGACCGAGCCCGCCGAGCCCGTCGCCGTGTAGCCGGTCGGGCGGTCCGAGGCGGCGTCGACGAGGCGGCCGTAGTCCTGCGACGAGACGCCGACGGCCACGCAGGTGCGCGACCGGTCGACGGGAGCGGCTCCCTCCGCGTCTGCGCGCAGCAGCTCGGCGGCCGCGGTCAGCAGCAGCCGCTGCTGCGGGTCCATGAGCAGCGCCTCGGGGCGCGAGACGCCGAGCGCCGCGGCGTCAAACCTGTCGACGCCGGACAGCGTCGGGGCGAAGCGCGTGGGCACGCCGCCGCCGAACGAGGCCGAGTGCGCCTCGACGTCCCAGCGGCTCGGGGGGATGACGCGCGAGGCGTCGACGCCCTCGAGCGTGGAGAACGCCTCGCCCGCGGGGCGGGCCACCGAGGCCCGGACGCGGGCGGCCACCTGCAGCGCGGCCGCCGGCTGGGCGACGACGAGCGCAGAGGCGAGGCCGGCGGAGGGGTGCCCGAGCAGCGCGGGGTCGGCCGGCAGCGAGGCGGCGGCGACCGAGGCCCCCGCGACGGAGCCGCCAAGACCGAGCCCGAAGCCGAACGGGTCGTCGAGGGCCTCGGCTTGCGCCGAGGCCGCGAGGCCGGCGGCCGCGCCCGCCGCGGCGCCCGCGAGCGCAGCCGCGCCGGCGGCCGAGCCGCCAGAGGTCTCGCGCTCGGCCTCGGCGCGCTCGTGCAGGAGCTCGGCGATGGCGGTGGCGGTGGGGTAGTCGAACACGAGCGTGCCGGGGAGCTCGGAGCCGACGCGAGCCTCGAGCGCGTTCCGGAACTCGACGGCCGAGAGCGAGTCGAGGCCGGCCTGCATGAGGGGCTCGTCCGGCGAGACCGAGGCGCCCAGCACGCCCGAGAGCACGTCCTGCACCTGCTGCAGGAGCTGCTCCATGGTCGCCCCCGGAGCCGAGGCGGCCGGGGCGGGGACGCCCGGGGCGGCCCCAGGAGAGGCACCGGCGGCGGCGGCGGCGGCCGTCGCCGCGGCCTGCGCGGCGCGCTGCGCCTCCTCGGCCTTGCGCTTCTCGCCCTCGACCTCGTGGACAAAGACGTCCATGGCGCGCGGCCTGGCACCCTGCGGGCCGTACGACGCGGGCAGGAAGCGGTCCCAGACGATCGGCACGGCGCCGAGCGCGCCCCCGGCCGCACCAGCGGCCTCGAGGGCGCCCGCGAGCAGGCGGAGGCCGTCGCGCGCCTCGACCATGCCGAGGCCGCTGCGCTCGACGCGGGCGCGCGTCTGGGCGTCGTTGGCGGCCATGCCGGCGCCGGCCCAGGCGCCCCACTGGAGCGAGATGGCCGGGCGGCCCTGCGAGGCGCCCAGCGCGGAGAGGCCGTCGAGCGCCGCGTTGGAGGCGGCATAGTTGGCCTGGCCCGGAGAGCCCAGCATGGAGGCGACCGACGAGAAGAAGACGTCAAAGGCCTCGGGGCTGGCGCGCAGGTTGGCGGCCTCGAACGCCGCGAGCGAGCCGATCTTGGGCGCGTACGACCTGCGCACCGAGGCCAGCGACTGGCTGGCGAGCGTGCCGTCGGCCAGCACGCCCGCCGCGTGGGCGACGCCGAGCACCAGAGGCCCCGCGGCCTCCAGGGCCGCGAGCGCGTCGCCGGCGGCGGCGCCGTCCGCGGCGACCGCGGTGACGGCGGCCGCTGGCGCGACGTCGCGCAGCAGCGCTGCGGCGGCGGCGTCGCGGCCGCCCGCGCGGCCGGAGCGGGACGTGAGCGCCACGCGCAGGCCGCCGCGGCGCGCGGCCCACTCGCCGACGAGGGCGCCCAGGGCGCCCATGCCGCCCGTGACCAGCAGGCCGCCGCCGGACGCGCCCGCGGCCGAGCCAGCGCCCTGCGGGCCGCAGAGCGCGGGCCCGTCGCGGCGCACGACGATCTTGCCGACGTGCCGCGCGGCCGACATGGCCCGCAGCGCTGCCTGGACGTGGCCCAGGTCGTGCGCCTGCGAGCGCAGCGGCGCGACGCGGCCCTCGGCCAGCCAGCGCGCGATGCGCGTGAGGCCGAGCTGCACGGCGCGGGCGCTCAAAAAGTCGACGGCCACGAAGCCGTACGTGACGTCCGGGCGCTCTTGCGCGGCGCGCGCGGGCGCCCAGATGTCGCGCTTGGAGATCTCGACGAAGCGGCCGCCGAGGCCGAGCGAGGCGAGCGAGGCGGACACGAAGCCGGTCGACGTCAGCGTGTTGAGCGCGACGTCCGGGAGGGCGCCGAGCTCGGCCAGCTCGGACGCGAACGTGACCGCGCGGCTGTCGAGCGCCACCCTGCCGGCGCCCACCGAGCGCACGAGCGAGCGCTTGGGCGGGCCGCCGGCGGTGGCGATGACCTCGGCGCCCAGCATCTTGGCCACCTGCGCGGCCGCGAGGCCGACGCCGCCGGCCGCGCCGTGCACGAGCACGCGCTCGCCGCGGCGCACGCGCGCCTCGGCGTTGAGCGCAGCATCGACGGTCAGGAAAACCGTCGGGACGGTCGCCGCGGCCTCGGGCGAAATGCAGCCGGGGTAGCGCGCGAGCGTCTCGGCCTCGGCGACGACGGCCGTGCCGAGCGCGCCCGGCGCGAGGCCGAACGCGCGGTCGCCGACGGCGAGGTGCCGCACGTCGCCCGCGACGGCGCGGACGACGCCAGCTGTGTCGGCTCCCGGGTCGCCGGGGTCGCCGGGGTACATGCCGAGCACGTTGAGGAGGTCGCGGAAGTTGAGGCCCACGGCCCGCACGTCCAGCAACACGGTGCCCGGCGCCAGGCGGGGCGCCTCGACGTTGGGCGCGCCAGAGGGCGCACCCGAGGACGCCAGCGACACGGCCTCGGCGCGCAGGTCACCGAGCGCGCCGCGCGGGCGCGGCAAGATCTGCACGTCGCCGCATCCGGGCGGCACGCGTCGCGAGGCGTCCTCGAACGTCGCCACGAGCGCGGCGCCGCCCGCCGAGGCGGCGCCAAAGCCGTCGCCTGGCGGCGCGTCCGCCACGTCGCGCAGCACCGACGCGGACAGCAGCGGCGCGCGGAGCGACGCGGCGCCGCCAGCGGGCGGCAGCGCGGCGGACGCGCCGATGCGGCGGCGCACACCGGCGCCCCGGGTCTCGAGGGCCGCGGCGCGCAGCAGGCCGCCGAGCGACGAGGCCTCGTCGAGAGCCGGCGCGGCCGCGGCCCGGGCATCGAGCACGAGCGCGCCCTTGGCCAGCGAGCCGGCCACGGAACTCTGCACGAGCGAAAGCGCCGCGGCGACGGTCGCGGCCGGGAGCGCGCCAGCACCTGGGCGGCCGCCGAGCAGCGTCGCGACGAGCGCGGCCGAGGGCCCGGCGGGGGCGAGCGCGGCGGACGCGTCCGCAGGCTCGTCCGCGCGCCAGGAGACGGCGAGCAGCGGGGCCGGGTCGGCCGCGGGCGCGCCGGCCTCGACGCCGGCGCCGGCGGCAGCCTTGGCGGCGCCCGCGCCGGCGCCCCCGGACACGGGCTTGGAGACCAGCCCGGAGACGACGGCCGCGCCGAACGCGTAGTCGACGGTCGAGGGCTCGGTCTTGGCGTAGTCGCGGCGCGGCCGCGCGACGGCGGGAGCGGGAGCGAACGAAGCCGCCATGCCGAGGCCCGAGCCGGGCAGGCCGTTGCCGCTCGAGGCGTCGGCGCGGAACGGCGTGCGCGCCAGCAGGGCGTCCCACTCGTCGCGCTCGGCGGGCGCACGGAGGAGGCCAAAGCCGGCGGGGATCTTGAGCGCCGGCTCGACGGCCGCGGCGGCGGCCAGCTGGAAGGTCGCGTCGAGCGACGCGGGGTGCACGGAAAAGGCCTCGGTGAGGTCGGCCAGCACTGCGGCGGTGGCCGCCGGCGAGGCGGCCGAGGCGCCCGCGAGAGCGGCGCGGGCGGCGGCGGGCAGCAGCAGCGGCGCGAGCCGCTCGGCCGCCGAGGCATCCGCGACGCTCGCCCCGACGACGTCGACGACGGCGTCCGCGCGACCGGTCAGGTGCGGCTTGCGGAACGCGTCGGCGGCAGAGGCGAGCGCGACCAGGCCGCGGCCGGGCAGCACCGACACGCGCAGCGCGGCGGCTGCGCGGGCGTTGGGCGCCGCGAGGTCGGGCAGGAGGAAGGGCGCCGGGACGGCGACGTCCCCGAGCGCCGGTGCGCTGCCGCCTGCGACGCCTGGGGCGTGCGCGGCGCGCAGGCCAGCGAGCGCCGCCTCGGCGAGCGAGGCGCCCGGCGCGACGGCGCGGCCGGACACGCGGTGGTCCCACAGGAAGGCCAGCAGCGGCGCGTCCGCGACCTTGGTCTCGTACACGATCGGCTGCTTGCCCCCCGCGGCCGCGGCGACTTCGCCGAGCAGCGCGAAGACGCGCGGCGAAACCCAGCAGCGGGCGCGCGACCAGGGGAGGCGTTCGCCCTCGGGGCCGGCCGAGCCGAGCGGCCCGGCGGCGCCGGACGGCGACCCCTCGACGGGGACCTCGCCGAGCACGGCGTGCGCGTTGGTGCCCTGGAAGGCGAAGGCCGATGCGCCGCCGACGCGGGCAAAGCCGTCCGCGGCGGCCGCCGAGGCGCCTCGGGCCAGCGGCCCGGGGGCGCCCTGACGCGGCGCCGAAAAGGCCTCGCGCGGGCGCAGCGCGCCGACGACGTGCTCGTTGAGATGGCGCAGGTGCAGCACGGCGGGCGAGGCGCGCTGGGCGAGCGACAGGCCGCCCAGCAGCGCGCCGACCAGGCCCGCGGCGGGCTCGCTGTGGCCCATCCACGACTTGGAGGCCCCGAGCGCGAGCGGCGTCGCGGCGCGGCGGCCCTTGGGGCCGACGCGGCCGGCGCCCAGCACGGCGGCGGCGGCGCCCACCTCGATGGGGTCGCCGAGCGGCGTGCCGGTGCCGTGCATCTGCAGCGCCTCCACGAGCGACGGCGACACCTCGGCGGCCGAGAGCGCAGCGCGCAGCGTGGCCTGCTGCGAGGGCCCGTTGGGCGCCGTGAGCGTCGAGGCGCGGCCGCCCTGGTTGACGGCCGTGCCCAGCAGGCAGCAGCGCCACGCGCCCGGCTGCGAGGCCGCGGCGCGCGCGTCAAAGGCCTTGGGTGGCTCGCCCGGGGCGGCGACCTCCCAGCCTGCCGAGGCGTCCGCGGGGCCGTGCAGCAGCAGGCACACGAGCGCCTCGCTGCGCACGTAGCCGTCGGCGGCGGCGTCGAGCGCCTTGCAGCGCCCCTCGGGCCCGAGCATGCCGGCGCGCTGGAACATGGCCGGCGTGTCCGGGATGAGCGCCAGGTTGACGCCGGCCGCGTAGGCCAGGCGCCCGCGGCGGTCGGCGAGGTCGGCGACCGCAAAGTGCGTGGCGACGAGCGAGGACGAGCAGGCCGTGTCGACGGCCGCGGCGGCCCCCTTGAGGCGGAAGGTGTAGTTGACGCGGCCGGCGACGACCGAGAGGGCCGTGCCGGTCGCCGAGTAGGCGGTGACGCCCCGAGTGGCGGCGCGGGCGACGTCCGAGTAGTCGTTCGACGAGACGCCGACGAAGACGCCCCAGGTCTCCCGCAGCTCGGCGTCGGCCGCGAGCGTCGGACGGCGCGACTGGCTCTCGGCCACGGCCTCGAGCAGCAGGCGCTGCTGCGGGTCGAGCAGCGGCGCCTCGGCGGCCGACACGCCCAGCGCGGCGGCGTCGAACAGGTCGACCCGGTCGAGCCACCCGCCGAAGCGAGGCGCGGGCGGGCCACCCGACAGCGAGGCGGCCGCCTCGACGTCCCAGCGCGCCGGGAAGACGGGTCGGATGCCGTCGGCGGGCAGCAGCGCGCCGCCGCTCAGCGCGTCCTGCGGCGAGCGCGCGAACGCGTCCGAGACGCCCAGCACGGTCGGGCGGCGGCGGAACGCCGACGACGCGAGCGACGACCAGGACGAGGCCGAGGAGAGGAGCGACGCGGACGACGCCGAGTCGAGCTCGGACCCGTCGTCCTCGGCCCCGGGCCCGGCCGCGGCCGCGGCGGGCGCCTGGCCCATCTGCGAGGCGAGGAAGCCGGCCAGCGCGCCCACCGTGGGGTAGTCGAACACCAGCGTGCCCGGGAGCTCCGCGCCCGCGACGCGCTCGAGCGCGTTCTTGAGCTCGACGGCGCCGAGCGAGTCGAGGCCGGCCTGCATGAGCGGCTCGTCCGAGCCAGGCGCCGAGCCCAGCACGGACGCGACCACCTCGGCGACCTTGGGCTGCACCGAGGCGGCCGAGACGGCGACGCCCGCCGCAGCTCCGGCCGCGGCGGCTCCGGCGACGGCGGCCGGAACCGCCTTGGAGGGACGCTTGCCGCGTCCGCCGCGTCTGGAGCGGCGCGAGGCGCGGGCTGCGGCCCGACGGTCCTCCTCGTCCTCGAGACCGCTCTCCTCGGAGAGCGAGTCCGCAAAGCCGGGCTCGACGCCCTCCTCGGCGGGAGCCTTGGCCTGCGTGGCGAGGAAGCCGGCCAGCGCGGCGATCGAGGGGTAGTCGAACACCAGCGTGCCGGGCAGCTCTGCGCCCGCGACGCGCTCGAGCGCGTTCTTGAGCTCGACGGCGCCGAGCGAGTCCAGCCCGGCCTGCATGAGCGGTTCCTCGGCGCCCGGGGCGGACCCGAGCACCGACGCGACCACCTCGGCGACCTTGGGCTGGACGCTCGAGGCGTCCGCGGGGGCGGCCGTCGGCTTGGCCGGCAGGGCTCGCTTGGCGGAGCTCTTCTTGACGCGCGCGGCGCGCCGCGCGCCGCGCCGCGCGGGGCGGCGCTCCGCGGGCGCGGCCGCGGCGGCGGCGGCCCCCGCGGAACGGGGCGCCGCCGCGCCGGGCGCCTCGAGGGCGTCGACGTGCCGCCTCGAGTCCTCGAGCACGTCCTCCCAGAAGGGCGCCGCGCGCAGGCGGTCGGCCAGCCGAGGCAGGAATCGCGGCCAGACGATCGGCGCGGGCGCGAACAGGCTCGGGGACGCGTCGGCGGCGAGCAGCAGGCCCGCGAGCGCGCCCACGCCGGGGCCCGGCGCGACCGTGGCCAGGCCCGCCCGCGCCACCGCGAGCGCGGCGCCGGGCGCGCCGACGGCCATGCCGACTTCGGCCCAGGCGCCCCACTGCACGGAGGACGCGCCGGGGAGGCCCGCGGCCGTCCAGCGGGCCGCGAGGCCGTCCAGGGAGGCGTTGGCCGCCGCGTAGTTGGACTGGCCGGGCGAGCCCAGCAGCGAGGCCACCGACGAGAAGAGCACGTGCGAGACGAGCGGCTGCGCCGCGGCGCCGTCCGCAAACGCGCGCGCGGCGGTCACCTTTGGCGCCGAAGCGCGCAGGATGCGCGAGGCGCTGAGCGAGGCAAACGTGCCGTCGGCCAGCACGCCGCCCGCGTGGATCACCGCCGCGGGCGGCGCGGCGTACCCGGGCGAGACGCCCTCTGCGTCGACCACGCCGCGGGGCGCGAGCACCTCGGCGGCGTCGGCGGCGACGGACGCGTCCGCCTTGACGCAGCGCAGGAGCGAGGCCGAGCCGCCCTTGGCGGTGAGCGCGCCGACCGGGTCGTCGGCGGGGCCGAGCGCGGGGATCGGCGCCGAGGCCGAGGCCGCCCCGGGCTCCTTGGCGCCGGCGCGACCGGTGCGACCCAGAAGCGCGACGTCGCGCGACCCGGCGCGGGCCAGCCAGGCGGCGACGAGGCCGCCGAGCGCGCCGAGGCCGCCGGAGACGACGACCGGGCCGGAGCCCTCGCCCGGGTGCGCCTTGCGCTCGCGCAGCGAGGGGGCGCGCACGACGATCTTGCCGACGTGGCGCGCCTGCGACATCTGCCGGAGCGCGGCCTGCACGTTGCCGAGCGAGTGCACCACCTGCGGGAGCGGCTTGAGCGCGCCCGAGGCCAGGTTGGCGGCCAGGCGCTCGAGGCCCCGCTTGACGGCGGGAGGAGGCAGAAAGTCGAGCGCGACCATGTGGAAGGAGACGTCCGGGCGGTCCTGCGCGACGCGGGAGCTGGCCCAGATGTCGCGCTTGGAGATCTCCACGAACGACCCTCCGGGAGACAGCGTGGCCAGCGAGCCGGCCACGAACCCGGCCGAGGTCAGGCTGTTGAGGACCACGTCGACGGTGCCCGGGACGAGGCCGTCCGAACGCCCAGCCGGTCCATCGACCGGGCAGGCGTACAGCTCCGAGGCGAACGCGATGTCGCGCGAGCCGACGACCGTCTTGACGCCGTAGTCGCGCACCAGCGACCGCTTGGGCGGGCCGCCGGCCGTGGAGACCACGCGGGCGCCCAGCGCCGCGGCCTGCTGGATGGCGGCCAGGCCGACGCCGCCCGCGGCCGCGTGCACGAGCACGGCGCTGCCGGGGCGCGCCCCGGCCGCCTGCGAGAGCGCCAGGTCGACGGTCAGGAAGACGGTCGGGGTCGTGGCCGCCTGCTCGTGCGTGAGCATGGCCGGCATCTTGGCGAGCGAGGCCGCGGGCGCGCGCACGTGCGAGCCCAGGCAGCCGCCCGCCAGGCCGAAGACGTCGTCTCCGGGGCGCAGCGAGGCGACGCCGGGGCCGACGCCCACGACCGTGCCCGCCACGTCGCCGCCGGGCGCACCCGGGTCACCGGGGTACATGCCCAGGACGTTGAGCACGTCGCGGAAGTTGACGCCCACGGCGCGCACGGCCAGCGAGACCGTCCCGGGGAGGGGCTCGAGGTCGGCCGGCACGCGCGCCAGGCCCGAGAGCGCGCCGCGCGGCTTGGGGAAGAGCCCGAACGGCGGCAGCACGGGGCGCGGGCAGCGGCGCGAGATGGTCGACGGCGCGAGCGTCGACGCCGCGAGCGAGGCGCCGTACGCCTGCACGCGGGGGTCGAGCGAGCCGGCGGCCTCGGCGCCGTCGCGGGCCGCGAGCACGAGCCGCCCGGCCGGAAGGCCGAACGGCTCGCGCTCCGCGCCGCGGCCATCGGCGGCCAGCAGGCCGGCCGAGACGCCGGGCGCCTCGAGCGCGAGCGTGCGCAGCGCGCCGCCGGCGCCGGAGAGGCCCGCGGGCGCGTCGCCCGGAGCGGGGCCGCTCGCGACCGGGCCCGCGCCTGCCCGGCCGCACGCCACGAGCGCGCCCTTGCCGCGCGCAGCGACGTCGCGCGCGACCTGCAGCGCGGCCACGAGCGCGTCCGTCTCGGTCGCGCGGGCCGACACGGCAAAGGCGGCGGCCGGGACGGCGGGCGAGGCCGGGTCGGCCAGCGCCGCCGCCCGGTCGCCGTCGGCGACGGCGTCCTGCACGCGCTGCTCGGTGGTGTAGGTCCAGTCGCCTGCCTCGGCGCGCGCGCGCGAGGCGATGCGCGCGTCCGCCTCGGCGGCGGCGCGCGCGCGCGCGAGCGCCTCGGCGGCCGAGGCGTCGGCGGACGCGGCCGGCTTGCGGGCGGCGCCTGCCACCAGCGCGGCGCGCAGGCCCGAGACGCGGGCCGCGCGGCGCGAGGCGGCCGGCGCGACGGCAGCGGCGCCCTCGGGGCCGCCCAGGGGAGCCTCGAAGCGCGGGTCGAGCGGGCCCACAAAGGCGCAGACGTCCGTGAAGGTCGACTCGCCGAGCGCGTCGGCGAGCTCGGGCTCGGCCGCGAGCGGCCCGGCGGGGCAGCTGGCGGCCGCGCGCGGCGTGAGCGTCTCCGACGCACCGGCGCCCGGCGAGAGCCAGGCGTCGAACGCGACGGGCACGCGGGCGGGGGCGTCCGGGCGCGCCGCGGCGCCGAGCTGCAGCGCGCAGTCGAGCGACGCCGGGGAGGTCTCGAACGCCCCGACGGCGTGCGTGGGCGGGGCCAGCGAAGCCACCGAGGGGCAAGGCGCCGACGCGGTCCCCGCAGTCGAAGAGCCCGAGGCCTCGGGCGCCTCGGCCGCGAGCTGGCGCCGCCCGCCGCGGGCCCGCTCGGCGACCCCGGCCTCGATGGCGCCGAGCAGCACCGCCAGCGCCTTGGGCGCCAGGAACCCGAGCGCGGGCTGGCGCTTGGCGGAGGCCTCCTCGGGCGAGCGCAGCTCCGCGAGGGGCGCGGGGCGCGCGAGCGCCGAGAGGTGCCTCTTGACGCCCGGCGCCCGCTGGCGGCGGTCGACGTCGCCGGTCGAGACGAGCACGGCGCCCGAGGAGAGCTCGAGGTCGACGAACAGCGCCACCGAGGCGGGCGGAAGCGCGCTCGCCGGCAGCATGCAGGGCGCGTGGATCGAGCACATCATGAGCGCGAGCGCGGGCGCGGCGGCCCCGCCTGCGCGGCCGAGGCTCGAGTCCAGGCCCGCGTCGGCGCGGGTGGCCGAGGCCGCCGACGAGGCGAGCTCCAGCAGCCCGGCGCCCGGGACCAGCACGCGGTTGGAAACACGGTGGTCGGCCAGGAAGGCGAGCACCGGGCTGGGCAGCAGCGCCACGGTGCGCGACACGCGGCCGCGGTCGGCCGAGCACCAGCGCTGCAGCGCCGCGCGCAGGGGCGGCACGTACCAGCGCCGGCTCGAGCGCCACGCGTACTGGGTCGCGGCCGTCGAGGCGAGCGAGGGCGCCGACGCCGAGGCGGAGACGCCGTCGGCGCGGCCGAGGACGGCCTCCTCGCTCGACTCGAGCAGCGCGTGCGCGTTGGTGCCCTGGAAGGCGAACGCCGAGGTGCCGACGAGGCGGCCAGCCTGGCGCGCCGGCCAGAGCGCGGCCGACTGGCGGCCGACGGCCCAGGCGCCCTTGGCGCCCATCGCCGCCTCGACGTAGGCGTTGGCGTTGCGCAGGTTCATCACCGGGGGGGCGAGCGAGATCTCGACCTGCGCGAGCGCGTGCAGCAGGCCGAGCGCGCCCGCGCCTGGCTCGGCGTGGCCGTGCCACGTCTTGGAGGCGGACAGCTGCGCCGGGAAGGAGGCGCCCGAGGAGGCGCCGGACGGCCGCCTCTGGGCCTCGAGCGCGATGGCGAGCGCGCCAATCTCGATGGGGTCGCCCAGCGCGGTGCCGGTGCCGTGCATCGAGACGCCGGCCACGTCGAGCGGCGCCGCGCCGGCGACCTCGAGCGCGCGGCGCACGGCGGCCGTCTGGGCCGGCCCGTTGGGCGCCGTGAGCGACGAGGAGCGGCCGTCCTGGTTGACGGCCCAGCCGCTCAGCAGCGCGCGCGCGCGGCGGCGCGGGACGGCGAGGCCCGAGGTGGCCGCCTCCTGGCCGTCCCACTCGCCGAGCGCCGGGAGGTCGTCGTACTCGACGAGGAACAGCAGCGCGACAGCCTCAGCGCGGACGTAGCCGTCGCCCGAGGCGTCGAGGCACTTGCAGCGCCCATCGGGCGCAAGCAGACTCGCCTTTTGCGCGACGCTGTGCGTCTCGGCCGAGAGCAGCAGGTTGATGCCCGCCGCGAGCGCGCCGCGCGCGGCGCCCGCGCGCATGGCCTCGGCGGCGGCCGAGGCCGCGACGAGCGACGAGCTGCAGGCCGTGTCGATCGCGAGCGCGGGGCCCGTGAGCGCGAGCTGAAAGCAGACGCGGCCGGGAACGACGGAGCCGGCCACGCCGGTGGCCGAGAACGTCGAGGGTCCCTCGGCGCCGACCGAGAGCAGGCGGTAGTCGTTGAACGACACGCCTGCCCAGACGCCCACGGCCGGCAGCGCCGCGGGCGCCTGGCAGGCCGACGGCCCGACCGCCTCGGCCGCGAGCTCGAGCAGCAGACGCTGCTGCGGGTCCATGGCCGAGGCCTCGGCGTCGCCGACGCCGAACGCCTGCGGGTCGAACGCCGAGACGTCGGGGAGCTGCACCGCAAAGGGCACCGAGCGCTCCCCGCGCAGGTACCGCCCGGAGACGGCGTCGACGTCCCACCTCGAGAACGGCACGCGGCGCACAGAGTCGCGGCCCCACGGCGCCGCGAACGCCGACGACGTCGGGTCGCGCTGCAGCGCGGCCGCGACGGCCAACGGCGCGGGCGCGACGTACGACGACGCGTACGACAGGTACGACCCGTCAGAGTAGACGGACGACGCGCCGTCCGAGAGGTCGGCGTCCTCGCCCGGCTGCTCGGCGGAGGCGGCCGCGCCCTGCGCGGCTCCCTGGGAGGCGACAAACCCGGCGATGGCGTCCACGGACGGGTAGTCGAACACGAGGGTGCCGGGGAGCTGCACGCCCAGCTTGCCCTCGAGCGTGTTGCGGAGCTCGACGGACGAGAGCGAGTCGAGGCCCGCGGACATGAGCGGCTCGTCCGCGGCCACCGAGCGACCCAGGAGGGACGAGGCGGCGGCCGAGACCTCGGCGGCGACCGCGTCCTTGCTGACCGAGGCCGCGGCGGCAGAGGCGCCTGCGGCCGCGGCCGAAGCGGCGGCGCGAGCCGGGGCGGCGCGGCGCGGCTGGCGGCGGGCCGGGCGGCGGCGCCGGTCGGCGTCCTGCCCGGCGGCGGCCGCCGCGCGGGTCTTGCCCTTGCCCTTGGCCTCGGCGGTGAGCGGGACGCCGCTCTCCTGGGCGACCTCGACGAACATCGGGGGCACGTCGCCCTCGATGCGCGCGAGGAAGGTCGGCCAGCGGAAGGGCACGGCGGCGTGCAGGCTGCCGCCCGTCCTGGAGGCGTCGAGAGCGCCCAGCAGCGCGGCGAGCCCAGGAGCGGGCTCGACCATGCCCATTCCCATGCGCTCGACGCGCAGCGCGGTCGACCGGTCGCGCGCGGCCATGCCCGCGCCGCTCCAGGCGCCCCACTGCACGGCCGCGGCCGAGAGGCCGCGCGAGGCGGCCGAGCCGGCCCAGGCGTCGAGCGTCGAGTTGGCGGCCGCATAGTTGAGCTGCCCGGCCGAGCCCAACAGCGAGGCCACGGACGAAAAGCCGACCTCGCGCGCGAGCGGGAGCGCGAACGCGCGCCCGCGCGAGGCCTGGAGGGCGCCCGCCTTTGGCGCAAAGCTGGCGCGGAACCGCGAGGGCGTCTGGTTGGCGATCGTGGCGTCGGCCAGCACGCCTCCAGAGTGCAGCACGACGAGCGGGGCGCCGCGCGGGCCCGAAAGGCGGGCGGCGGCCTCGAGCATGCCACGCGCGCCCTCGGCGGTCGAGCCGTCGGCCGCGACGGCGGCGAGCGCCGCGGCGCCGCCCGACGGCGCGCGCTCGGCGCCGAGGCGCAGCACGCGCGTGGGCGCCGAGTCGTCGCCGCCGGCGCGGCCGGAGCGGCCCACCAGCGCGATGCGGGCGCCGGGGGGGGCGCCGCCGCGGGCGGCCCACTCGGCGACGACCAGGCCGAGCGAGCCCAGCCCGCCGGTGACCAGCACGGTGGGCGCCGCGGGCAGCGGCGCCGCGCCGGTCGCGGCCGAGGCGTTCGAGTCGAGCCGGCCGCGCTCGGGGCGCACGACGGCCACCGCCAGGGCGTTCCCGCGGACCGCGGCGCCGCGCGCGTCGGCGGCGGCGCGCGACGGGCGCGGCGCCTCGGCGGAGGCCGACAGCAGCAGCGAGGGCGAGGCGGCGGGCGCCGCCGGCGCGCTCGCGGCCTCGCGGTCCGCGTCGAGGGCGCCCACCGACGAGCTGGGCACCTCGAGCGCGACCGAGCGCAGCATGCCCCACAGGCCCGGGACGCCGGGGTCGGCGCGGCCCGCAGGGCCCTCGAGCTGCGCCGAGAGCGCGCCCGCGGTGCGCGCGAACGACGACGGCGGGGCGCCGGCAGCGGCGCCGCCCGCGGCGGCGGCCGAGGCCAGCAGCTCGCGGATGGCGCCCGCCGCGGCGGCGGCCGCGGCCGAGGGCGCGACCGCCGCCGAGACGGCGAGCGCGACGCCCAAGGCCGCCTCGGGCGTCGCGGCAGGCGCGGCGACGTCGGCCACCTCGGTCACCTCCCAGCCGACGCCGTAGAGCGTCCCGCGCTCCACCGCGCCGCCCTGCGTCGGCACGGGCACGGGTCGGGCCGTGAGGCTCTTGACGGCCGCAGCAGGGGTGGCCGAGCCCGAGCCGCCGAGCAGGCCCCCATCGTGCAAGCGGTACTCGTTGACGTCGGTGGTGCCGCGCGTGGCGATGCGGCGCGCCACGGCGACGCGCGCCGAGACGTCCCCGGACCGGGGCGTCCAGCGCTCGTCCTGGCGCGCGGCCGCCTCGCGGGGCTCGAGCACGGCGGCGGCGCCGGTGGGCACGCGAACGGCCAGCGCGCCCTTGACGGGCGGGATGAGCGCCGCGAGGTGCAGCGTGCTGTCCATGGCGGCGGGCGAGTAGCCGCCGAGGTCGCGCGCGCGGTCCTCCTCGCGCGACAGGAACGCGACCAGGCCCTCGGTCCGGCGCGCAGCCAGCTCCGGCGACGAGCCGACGAGGTCGGCGAGCACGCGCGACCGCAGGGCGTGGCGCGAGGCCGTCTCGGCCGTGCCCAGCGACGCGGTCGAGGTCTGCGCGTCCAGGAACAGCGACTGCAGCTCGGCATCGGCGTCCGCGGGCCGCGGCGAGAGCTCCTCGACCGCCGGCCCGGCGCAGCCGGTCAGGTGCCGCACCGCCCCACCCGGCCCCGAGCCGACGATCACCTCGCCGGTGCGCGTCGACGCGAGGATGGACAAAAGCGCGCCGGGCTCGGGACTCTGCGCGGCGCGCTGCAGCTCGCCGGGCTCGGGCAGCACCATGGGCGCGACGATCGCGACGCTCTGCAGCGCCAGCGGCGCCTCGACGGCCGCGCCGGACGCATCGCGCAGCGCCGAGCCGGCCGCGAGCGAGGCCTGCAGCAGCCCGGAGCCGGCGAAGAGCGGGCGGCCGTGCACGCCGTGGTCCCACAGCCATTCGAGGCGCGGAGACCACAGCGGCACCGCGAAGCGCACGAGCCCCTCGCGCGGCGACGGCGTCGCGCGCTCGAGCAGCGCAAACGCGCGCGGGCGCACGGACACGCGCGACGCGGACAGCGGCAGGCGCGCGGCGACGTTGCTCTGCGCCCTGCCGACGGCGCCGCCGGCGGCGGACGCGAAGAGCGCGTCGTGCGCCGCGGACCCGTAGGACGCCGCGCCGGCGCCAGCGCCGGCCGCGGCCGGGCCGGGCTCGCCGTGGCCGCCGGGACCGGCGAACGTCTCGCCCGCGCCGACCTTCAGCAGCGCGTGCGCGTTCGTGCCCTGGAAGGCAAAGGCCGAGACGCCGCCCAACACGGCGGTCGGGCGGCCCGCGGCCGCGCCGCTGCCGGCCAGCAGGTGCGGCGCCGGCGCCGAGGCGCGGGCCGCGGCCCAGGCCGGGGCAGGGTGCTGGCCGTCCCTGCCGCGGGCGGGGACCACCGCCGCGAGCGCGTCGGCCACGTACGGGTTGACGTTGCCGAGCCTGCCGAGCGGCAGCGCGACGGCGTGCGCGAGCGAGGCGCGGAGGTGCGCGAGACCGATCACCCCCGCGCCCGGCTCGGCGTGCCCGGTCCACGTCTTGGAGGCGGCCAGCAGGAGCGGCGAGGCGGCGGCGGCGGCGGCGGCTGCGGCGGCGGCGCCTGCGGGCGCGCGGGCGCCGGCCCGCCTCTTGCCGCCGCGCGCGGCGGCCTGGCGGGGCCCGGCCAGGGAGGCGCCGAGGGCGCCGACCTCGATGGGGTCTCCGAGCGGCGTTCCCGTGCCGTGCATCTGCAGCAGGTGCACGCTCGAGGGCGTCTCGCCCGCGGACGCGAGCGCGGCGCGCACGGCGGCCTGCTGCGCGGGGCCGTTGGGCGCGGTGAGCACGCCCGAGCGGCCGTCCTGGTTGACGCAGGCGCCGGCCACGACGGCCACGGGGCTCGGGGCCGCGAGCGGGGCGCCCTCGCCGCCGTCGAGCAGCAGCATGACGCCGAGCGCCTCCGCGCGGCCGTAGCCGTCCGCGTCGGCGTCGAGGGCCTTGCAGCGCCCGTCGGACGCGAGCATGCCCGCACGCTGCAGCATGGCGGTGGTGCCGGGCGCCACGAGCGCGTTGACTCCCGCGTTGAGCGCCGACGAGCTCTCGCGCAGCCGGATGGCCGAGAGCGCCGCGTGCAGCGTCACGAGCGAGGACGAGCAGGCCGTGTCGACGGGGAAGGACGACCCCGTCAGGCCGTAAAAGTAGCTCAGCCGACCGGCAGTCACGGAGATGGTGTGGTAGCCGGTCGCAGAGTAGGGCGTAAAGCCCTTGGTGCGGGCGCGCGCGACCTCGGCGTACTCGGTGTTGGTCACGCCGACGTAAACGCCCGCGTCCGAGACGGCCTTGGGCGACAGCCCGGCGAGCACGAACGCCTCGGCCGCGCCCTCGAGCAGCAGGCGCTGCTGCGGGTCCATCAGCACCGCCTCGTTCCCGGAGATGCCAAAGGCCGCGCCGTCGAACGCCTCGATGCGCTCGAGGAAGTGCGAGAAGCGCACGGGCGCGACCTGCGCGGCCGCGCTCGCGGGGACCTCGACGTCCCAGCGCGAGAGCGGCACCAGCGTCGCGCCGTCCACCTGCGCGACAGAGGTCGCCAGTGCGTCCCCGACCGAGCGCAGCGCGAACGACGCCACGACCGCGGGAGCCGTGAAGCGCGCCGACGCTGCCTCGAGCGCAGACTCGCGCAGGGACGCGTCGGCGTCCGCCGAGCCGCGGGCGCGGCGAGAGGACGGCTTGGCCGACGAGCGGCGGCTGCGGTGGCGCGGGGACTCGGGGAGCTCCTCGGCCGCCACCGCCGGGCCGCCCAGCGACGCGACGAAGGCGCCGAGCGCCTCGACGGTCGGGTGGTCGAACACGAGCGTGCCCGGGAGCTGGGCGTCGAACGCAGAGGCCAGAGCGTCGCGCAGCTCGACGGCCTCGAGCGAGTCGAGGCCGGCGGCCATGAGCGGCTCGTCGGCGGCCACGTCCGAGCGGCCCAGCACCGAGGCGACGATCGACGACACCTTGGCGGTGGCCGCGGCGGGCGACAGCGCGGCCGGGTGCGGCGCCGGAGACGCGTCCATACGCTGGGAGCTGCCGGCGACGTCCGACGAAACGTCGGACGCGTCGGAGAACGCCGCCTCCTCGTCGCCCTCGAGCTCGTCGTCTTCGGAGCCGACCTCCCCCTCGGCGGCGGCGATCCCAGCGACAAAGGCGCCGAGCGCCTCGACGGTCGGGTGGTCGAACACGAGCGTTCCCGGGAGCTGGGCGTCGAACGCAGAGGCCAGAGCGTCGCGCAGCTCGACGGCCTCGAGCGAGTCGAGGCCGGCGGCCATGAGCGGCTCGTCGGCGGCCACGTCCGAGCGACCCAGCACCGAGGCGACGATCGCGGCCACCTTGGCGGTGGCAGCCGAGGCGTCGCGCGGGGCAGAGGCATCGGCGGCCCGGGAACGCGGAGCGACCGCCCGACGGCGGCTGCGCTCCACGCGAGGAGCCACCTCGACCTCATCCCCGCTCGACTCGTCCTCCTCTTCCTCCTCCGCGTCTTCGCCCTGCGCGGCGGCGATCCCGGCGACAAAGGCGCCAAGCGCCTCGACGGTCGGATGGTCGAACACGAGCGTGCCCGGGAGCTGGGCGTCGAACGCGGAGGCCAGAGCGTCGCGCAGCTCGACGGCCTCGAGCGAGTCGAGGCCGGCGGCCATGAGCGGCTCGTCGGCGGCCACGTCCGAGCGACCCAGCACCGAGGCGACGATCGCGGCCACCTTGGCGGTGG
>PGFX01001087.1:0-16165 GCA_003612995.1 Prototheca bovis | reverse complement strand
CACCCCCCGCCCCCCCCCCCCCCCCCCCTTTTCCCCCCCTCCTCCCCTTCCCCTCCTCAACAGTACGACTCGATCCACGGCATCTTCAAGGGCGAGATCTCGCACGATGCGGACGGCTTGGTCGTGAACGGCAAAAAGGTGAGCGGCTTCACGGAGCGCAACCCCGAGGACATCCCCTGGGGCAAGCTCGGCGTGGACGTCGTCTGCGAGTCGACCGGCGTGTTCACCACGACCGAAAAGGCCTCAGCCCACCTCAAGGGCGGCGCCAAGCGCGTGATCATCTCTGCGCCCTCGGCCGACGCGCCCATGTTCGTGATCGGCGTCAACCACACCAAGGTGACGCCCGACGACGTCGTGCTCTCGAACGCCTCGTGCACGACCAACTGCCTGGCTCCGCTCGCCAAGGTCATCCACGAAAAGTTCGGCATCGTCGACGGCCTCATGTCCGCGGTCCACTCGACCACGGCCACGCAGAAGACCGTCGACGGCCCCTCGAAAAAGGACTGGCGCGGCGGACGCGCCGCCTCGAACAACATCATCCCCTCGTCGACCGGCGCCGCCAAGGCCGTCGGCAAGGTCCTGCCCGAGCTCAACGGCAAGCTCACCGGCATGTCCTTCCGCGTCCCCACGCTCGACGTCTCGGTCGTCGACCTGACCGTCAACCTGGCCAAGCCCGCCACCTACGCCGAGATCCTCGCCGAGCTCAAGCGCGCCTCGGAGGAGGAGCTCAAGGGCGTCCTCGGCTACACCGACGAGGACGTCGTCTCGACCGACTTTATCGGCAACCCGCACTCGTCCATCGTCGACGCCAAGGCGGGAATCCAGCTCACGCCCACGTTCGTCAAGCTCGTCTCCTGGTACGACAACGAGTGGGGCTACTCGAACCGCCTCGTCGACCTCGCCATCCACATCTTCCAGTAGACGGCCGGAGCGCCAGGCGGCGCGCCCCTGGGCGCGCCCTCTCCGCGCGCCCCGCCCCCGTCCGCTTCTCGACCGCGTTTCTGCCTCCCGTCGCCTCCTCTTCTCCCTCCGTCTCTTTCCACGCTTCTTCCGACGCCTCCAAGGCCCCCCACGACCACTTCCGCGTCGCGTCTCCGCACGCTCGCCATCTCCTCTCCATCCCCACGTTTCGGCCTCAACCAGACGCCTCCCGCTCTCTCCCCCGTCACCTCGCGCGCTGCCACCCCACGGTTCTCAAGACCCTCCGTTCGCACCTCGCCCGCCGCTTTTCCATCCCTCTCCACCCGCCCCCCTCGCCGCCGCGCCCGGCGTCTCGTCGCCTCGACGGATCGCGACGCCCCCCGCCGCGCCACGGCGTCAGTCGCGTCGCTCCCCCGGCGGCGCTCCCCTCTGGCGCTTCCCCTTGCCGATCCGGCGGCTGCGAGGGCCGTCGGGATCCGTCTGCTCGTCTCGGCAGATCGGAACCAGCCCAGCACGTTCGTGCGCTCGCGCAGCGCACCCTCCCCCTTTGAACCCACGGAGCGCGATCGGCTCGGCTTTGGCTTCGACTCGGCTCGCACCGGCCGCGTCCCTCCCTGCGCCCGCGCTCTCCCCGCCCGCTCCGCTTTTTTCCATCGGTCGTCTCTTTCGACGCCTCTTCAGGCGCGTCTTTTGCCCCTTCGTGCGCGGCAGGTGGGCGCGCCGAACGGCGGGGACAACGAGGAGACGAGGGGCCAGGAGCCCCCGGGCTCTTCCCCGCTCCCGCCGCCGCCCCCCTCGTTCGCTGCCGCTCTTCTTCCCGTCCGACCGTCCTTTCCTCTTTGCGCCTCCCGTGGTCGCCCCGGCCCTCCCGCCGTCGTGCCTTCGCCGCCCCGATCCGTCCGCTTGCCTCCCTTTTGCCCCTCCGCGCATGCAGCATCGACCTCGCTCCTCCTCCCCTCCCGTTCCCTTCCCGTTCCCCCGTCTCCCTGCGTTGATCGCGGCAGCCGAAGAGGGCCGGTCCCGCCCCGTCCCCTCCTCCGGATCCCTCGGTCCGCTTCCCGCTCAGGTTCCCCCGGGGCTGGCCCGAGGCGCCGACCAAAGGGCGAGTACCAGACCCTCGGTACCAGACTCCCAAAGGGCCTCCGGCCAGCCCTACGGATGTGACGAACGCCGATCCGGCCAGACCGGGGCGTACGAGCGGCTCTCTCGACGCATCTCCGCTCTGGGGCCTTTTTTTCTTCTTTTTGCTTCGAACGTTTTTCGTGCCTGCAGACGCGGGGCGCAGAGGCGAGCGGGAAGAGTCGAGCGATGGGCGGGAGGGGAGAGGGGAGCGGCCCGCGCGTGGCCCTCGCCCTCCCACGCCGTGCGCGCGCAGCCCCGCGCGGCGCGGGCGCGAGCGCGGCGCCGTGCCGGGCGAGCGCGGACGCGTCCCGGCCCCGGCGCCGCTCGGCGCGCATCATACCGCATTTTGGTACGCTCGATGTCGCAAATGGAGCAGGACAACGCGCCCGCGGCCCCTGCGGCCTCCGCGACCCCGTCGCGCATGTCTCCGCCCCCTCCCAACGCCCCCTACCCCTACGCGCTCGACGAGAGCGACATCTTCCTGCCTCCCAAGGCCCATCGCAACCCCTGGGTGCTGGTCGGTGCGTTTCCAAGGCTGCTCGACTTGATCGGCGCCTCCCGGGCGCCGCGATCGGCGCCGCCCGGCCCCGGGCGCCGCGGGCAGAGCCGTTTCTCCGCACCGCCGCCTCGACCCCTTTCCCCCCTCCTGGCCCCCATTTTCCCCCCCGCAGGCGCGTTGACCACCGCCGCTGTGCTCTTCGCGGGCATCGCCGCGTTCAAGTCTGGAAACACCAAGCTCTCCCAGCACATGATGCGCGCGCGCGTGCTCGCCCAGGGCGGCACGGTCGCGATCATGCTCGCCAGCGTCGGCGGTGCGTGGAGAGGGAGGGGGCACGTGCCTGCCTGGCCCTGCCGCTCGTGCGTTTGCCTCTCTCGCGCGGCAGGCGTCTCGGATCGCCGCGCGTCTGCGTCTCCTGTCGCCAACGCCTCCTCCCTCTTTCCTTCCCCGCAGGTTTGATGGCGGCTGAGCGCGAGAGCGAGAAGAGCCCCTCCGAGAAGGCCTAGGCCTAACGACCGCGTTGCACTCCCCTCCTCCCGAGCCGCGCTGCTCGCGTTTTTTCCCCGGTTTCGCCACGCAGCAAAGTGCAAGCGCAGTGCGACCCGAGCGCGTCAGAGCGGGCGGAACGGAGCCGGGGAGCGGCGGCGGGGAGCGGCGGCGAGGGGCCGGCCGCCGCGGCGGGGAGCGGCGAGGGGCCGGCCGCGGCGGCTTGGCAAGCGACCTCGGGCTCGGGAGGCTCGCCGGGCGCAGGGACGCCGGCGACGGCGACGGAAAGGGGGCGTGCGGAAGCCGGAAGCGCTCGAAGGGGGAGGTGGAGCGAACGTGCGCGTCGAAAAGGAGGCAGCGGTGCGGCCAGCCGAACGAGGGGCGGCGGCCGCAGAGAGCGGCAGAGGTGCAAAGGCTGCAGGGGCGCGGTCGCCGCGGCGCCGGCGGAGAGCAGAGGGGGGAAACGCCGCGCGGTGCGCCTGTCGGCTCGAACGGCCGAGTCCGGAACCCAGGGGAAGGCCGCCGACCCGGGCGCGTGCAGACGCCCCCGGTCGCGGGGCGCGCTTTTCGAGGCGCGGGACCAGGCCGCCCCGGATGCAAGGCTGCGGAGGCGCAAAAGGGGCAGGAGGGGGCGGGGGGGAGGCCGGCGCGAGGCGCGGCGGCCACGAGAAAGAGAGCGAGGAACGCAAGCTCCGCGAGCCCCGGGGCTGCCCCCACCCCCCCCGTGCCCGGCCGCGTCGGGCCGCTCCGGGCCCAGGGGAGGAGGAAGAGGGAAAATGCCGCGCCGCGCGTCTGACGCGATCTGGCGCCACCGGCCCTCTCGAAACGCTCGAAAACGCACAAACTCGCGTCGCGCCGCTTCGCAATCCGTGGGGCACGCGAGGTCGCGAGAAGGAAACCGCAGGCCCTGGACCGGCGGCCTGCCGCCCCGCGACGCGTTCGCGCCCGCGCCAGCCGGGGCGCGCGCGGGCGAGCCAAGTTGCGCGCGCCCTGCGAGGGTTGGGTGCAGATCGCCTCGCGGTCGCGGGCTCCGCCGCCCGCGTTTCGACGACCCGTTTCGGGTCGGAACCTCGCCACCGCTGCCCTGTGCGTCCCGCGCGGGCGGGTCATGGGTGCGCGGCTCGGCGGCCGCGCGGGGGGCCTGCCGGGGCTGCAGGCGACGTCTCTGGACGCGCTCGCGCGGAACATCGGCCGCGTGTCGGATCTGCGTTTCGTGCCCGAGGAGCTCGTGCTGCTGCTGCTGATGCGCGTGCTGGAGCTCGGGCGCCTGACGCCCAGCTCGCTCGAAGTTTTCGAGCGGAGCGGTCACGAGCAAGTCCTGGCTGAGATTGCTCGGCTCGGAATCACCTCGTGGGTCCCCCCTCTGGTGCCCACCTCGCGGGAGGCGTTCCGATGGTGAGCGCGCGTCCGCCCTTTCCTCCCGGCTCTCTTTGCTCTCCCTCCGCTCTCTGCAAGCGCACCGTCTGGCGCGTGCAACACAAAACTGGCCAGGCAAACAGATGGGCAAGGGGGGGGGGGGGGGGGGGATGAAATGGACGCGACATTGCCGAAAAACGCGCACAGGGGAAGCGGCGATTCCGCGCGCGATGCGGACGAGGAGCGCACCTCGCCCGACGGCGTAGCGCACGCCTTGCGGCTCCGAGGCCTTCAGAGCCGCTCCTCCCTCGTGGGAGGAGGAAAAAGGGGTGGCGCTTTCGGCCGAAAAAAGCGACGATGCGGCGCGACCCGCGTCGAGGCTGCGGGCGAGCGCGCGGGACGCGTCGAGCGCGTCGCCTACGTCCGGATGCGGTAGAGGTCGACCCGCCCGCTGACCTTGGCGACGGCAAAGCCGCCGCGCGCCCCCGCGGCGCCGTTGGCCTTGCCCTGCCCGCGCTCGCCCAGCACGCGGCGCGGCGCCTCGGGCCGCCGCGCGTCCCACACCCCGATGCGCCCGTCGTTGCCGCAAGTGACGAAGAGCAGCGGGCGGGAGACGGAGGCGTCCAGGGCAGCTGTGTTCGAGGCAGCTGCGGCCGAGGCCGCAGAGGAGGAGGGGACGCCCTCGGTGCGAGGGGAAGGGGCCTCGCCGACGGCGAGGGTGCTCTCGGTGCCAGAAAAAGAGGCCCCGCCGGCGCTCGTCTCGCCGTCGGCGCCAGAAAAAGAAGCCCCGCCGGCGCCCGCTTCGCCGTCGGCGCCAGAAAAGAGAGCCCCGCCGGCGCTCGCCTCGCCGTCCGCGTCGTCGAGGAACGCGACGGCGCCGACGCCCGAGGCGTGGCCGCCCACGCGCGCGAGCGGGAAGAGGCGAGGCGCCTTGGCGGGGTCGCGATTGGCGGGGCCGCGCGAGGCGCGCGAGGCGCGGCCGCCCTTGGCGCTCCGGGAGCCCTTGGGGCCTCTGGGTGCGACCCCGCCGCCGCCTCTTTCGCTGCCGCCGTCCAGACGCGCGCACGCCGGGACGGTCCCGGCGCGGAACAGCGCCGCCGACCCGTCCCCGAGCCCGGCGACCACCAGCGGCCCCTCGCGCGCGTCTCCGCAGCGCGCCTCCGCCGCGAGCGAGAGCACAAAGGGAGGGTTGGTCAGCGCCTGTCCGGCGCCCGGCCGCCCGGCGAGCGCGTCCAGGCGCCCGCGCGGCGCCAGGCGCTCGGCCTCCCACGTCAGCGCCACCGCGTCCGTGCCCCCCGAGACGAGCGGCGCGGCGCGCGAGGCCGAGGACGGGGAGAGGCCGAGCGCGGGCCAGACGAGCGAGGTCACCACGCCGCCGTGCGCTGAGCGGATGACGCGGTGCGGAGGCAGCGGAGAGCCCGCGCGGGGGGGCGCGGACGAGGGAGCGGGCGCGGCCTGAGAGGAGGCCGGTGCCGACGCCTCTGCCCTCCCTCCCCCGCCGCGGGCGTCGCCGTCCCTGCGTCCCCCGACGCAGTCCTCGACCCTCCACAGCCCCACGCTCCCCTCGTCGTCCCCGAGCGCGACCCAGACGCCCTCGGGATCGAGCGCCAGGGCGTCCGCCTCCTCGCCCGAGGCCGAGCTCCCCTCGAAGACGGCCCCCGAGGGCCGGCGCAGGTCGACCGCCACCAGGCGCGATCCTGCCGCCGCCCACGCCAGCGAAGGGCGAAGACCAGACCACGCCACGGCGCCGACGGCCTCGCCCGAGCCGGGCGCGCACAGAGGCAGCCGGAACGCGGGCGAGGAGGAGGAGGCGACGCGCGGGTCGATCGCGGCCAGCGCGCCATCCTAGGGGGGAAAGGGAAGGGGGGGAGGGGGAGAGGGGGAGGGCGCGTTCGTCGGGACGGAACGAGGCGCGGTCGCCCGCGTGTCCTCGCCGCCCGCCGCTTTGCTCCAGCGCGCACGCTCCGTCTGCGCCTTTTTTTGCTTTACTTTTCCTCCACCGGCGCCTCGCAATCCCCATCGCGTCCCCCGCAGCGCACCTCTCCGCCGGAAAGGACGAGGTCCCCGGCGAACGCGACGCTGGCGGCGGGCTCGCCGCCGTGCGGACGGAACGAGCGCACGACGTCCATCCTCGGCCCGACGGCTTTGTGCGGCGCTCGAGGCGCCCCCGACTCTCGTCGAAGAACAAAACCGAGAGCCGTGCGCTCGCGCAACGTTTTGAGCCGACGTTCTCCCGACCGGCCGCGCTGCGGCTCGGCGCGCGCGCGCGCGCCGCGGGGCGCTGGGAGCGGGGAGCGGGGAGCGGGGAGCGGGGCGAGGCTTGTCCTCTCCGGCCGGCCTCCGCACGGGGCCCTCGCCTCGCCGCCTCCGTTCGCCTCCTCCTTGCGCCCGCCGGGGATCGCCCGCTCTCTCCGCTCCGCCCGCCGGGGCTCGGCGCCTTGCCCTCGTCTCGGCCCATCGGACGCGCGTCGCGCCGGGACGCGAAACCCGCGGCACGCGTGCGAAATGGGGGAAGGGCGACGACGGCGACGGCGCGCCCCAGGAAGGGAAGCGTCGCTTCCGGCCGCCAGCGAGCTTGCCGTGCGTTTCCTGCTGCGTGCAACGACACTCGCCCTTTTCCCCTTCTCCTCCTCCCAGAAAGGCGGATGACGCGGGCACCCTTGCGTCCTGCGCGCCCCCACGTCCGCTTGGCCTCGTTCGCGTCTCGTTTCTCCGCCCGTGACGCCCCCCGCCGCCCTCGAGCCTCGCCATCGCCTCCCGCGGCCCTCTCGCCGCCGCGTGCGCGCGCCGTCCCGTCGCGGGCCGCCCGCAGGCCCGCGCCCCCCCGGCGAGCGCTCCGCGCGCGCGCGGAGCGGCGCCAGGCCGCAGCTTTAGTGCCGCCCACCAGCCCGTTGGTCCATCTGCGGTTTGTTTCGTGCTCGGAGCCGCCTCGAGTCGCCTCGCGCTTGCGAGAAAACTCACCGAGGCCCCCCCACGCGCGCCGGGCGTTCCGTCCCCCCGTCCCCCCCCCCCCCCGCCCCTCGTTTCTTCCCCCGTGCCAGCACACGAAATGTCGGGGGACGGGCACCGATCGGCGTATTCGGTCGACCGAACCGGCTCCATCGACCAAGTCCGGCACATTTTGCTCCCGGTCGACGACACCGACGTGCGTTTCCGCGAGGGGCGAAGAGGGGTTTGCGGCGCGGGCGTCCGCGGAGTGCGGGGGGTGTTGGGAGGGGCGGGGGGCGGGGAGCGGGGAGGGAGGGTGTCGGGCGTCCTGGGGCGGCGCGCCGAGAGGAGAGGAGAGGAGAGGAGAGGAGAGGAGAGGAGGGAGAGGGCCTTGAGGCGCCGTCGGGCGAAGGGTCGCCCGGGGTTTGGGGTGTCATCACCGCGAAGGCGGCGGAGCGCGGTGGCCCCGATGCGCAGCGGCTTTGCTGCGCCGCGGCTTCACTGCGCCGCGCCCTCGCTGCGCCGCGGCTTCACTGCGCCGCGCCTTCGCTGCGCCGCAGCTTCAATGCCCCGCGCCTTTGCTGCGCCGCGGCTTCGCTGCGCTGCGGCTTTGCTGCGCCGCGCGTCGGTGTCTGCGTCCCCGCCTGTGTTGGTTTCTGACGTTGCTGCGTTGCGTTGCGTTCGCAGGACTCTGAGGTTGCGATTCGCTGGGCGTGTCGTCAGATCTACCGTCGCGGCGACGTGTTCCACCTTCTGCACGTGGTTCCCGAGCCCCAGATGGTGCACGTGTGGGGCGGCGTGTACGTCCCCCCCGACGAGGACGCCGAGGGCAAGGAGGTCGAGGACACGAAGAGCATGGTGACGCACCGCTTCGCCGAGGTGCTGCTGGAAAACCGCATCCCCTTCAAGCTCCACGTGGTCGTCGGCCCCGTCGACACCGAGTCGGTCGCGCGCGTCATCGACGGCAAGGCCGCCGACCTCGGCGCCGCGCTCATCGTGCTCGCCGCCCACTCCAAGGGACGCTTCAAGAAGATGTGGATCGGATCCGTCACCGCCACCGTCGTCCGCAAGTCGGGAACGCCAGTCGTCGTCGTGCCACACTAAACACGCCGAAAAAAAAACAAACAGCAAAAGAAAAGACGGCAAACGGCGCAAGATAGGACGGCGGGCGGCGGAAGAAAGGATGGCGGGTGGCGGAAGAAAGGACGGCGGGTGGTGGTTGTTGGATGTTGGATGCACCCGTACTCACAGCCACAGCCACAGCCACAGCCCGTGCTGTAGCGATGCCTAGAGAGGCTCACGCATCTCCCTCCCCCTCCCCCCCTCTCCCACCCCTCTGGGCTGCCTCTGCGATGTCCAGCAGCGCCCTCTGCCTGCCAGCCCCCTTTTGCCTGCCCCCTTCTGCCTGCCCCCTTCTGCCTGCCCTCTTCTGCTTGCCTTTTTCGCTCCCCGCCTCCTTCCCGCCTGCCCCCTTTCCCCGCAACAGTCACCTTGCTCGCGTACCCGACAGTCGTCCCCTCTTCTCACGCTCGTTCTCCCCCTCCTTCCACCCTCTCCTCCCGCCGCCCCCGTCTGTGCCCTGCCGCCCCCTCGCCGCGTCCGGCCTCCCCTCCCCCCCCCTCCCCCCTCCCTCTACCCTCTCCTTTTCTCCCCCTCCCACCTCCCCCCCCAGCTTCGTACTTTGTCCGCGGAAGCAAGACGAGCCCCCAGTGTGAGGAACGCGCCGTCCCCAAACACACAGTCCGTTCCTCCCAGGCCGCTCCGCCGCTCCTCGCGCCTCGCGGCCCCCTCTTCTTTCCGAGTCGCGCGCTCCTGCCCATACCTTTTTCCTGTCGTGGCCTTTCCGTCCCGCTCTCCCGCGCACCCCCACCTCTACCCGCACGCCGCCACGACGTACGCCCTCCGGCGACCCTCCTTTGCTCTTCGCCCGCATTTTCCCCTCACCCCCCGTCCTTCCCTCTCCCCGCCCTCCTCCGACCATCGCCCCCCTGCTTCCGGCGATCGTCGCGACTCTTTCGTCATTCTTCCCACCGCCAGGTTTCCTCCGATGCCTCGCGCCCTGCCGCCCAAACCCGCCGTCGAGGCATTTTTGAGGACGCCCTTTGAGGACGCCGGCGCCCGCCCCCGCCGCGCTGCGCCTCCATCGCCTCCCGGCTCGCTTCGGAACGCGCCCGGCGCGCAGTTCGCCGCCGCCTTTGAAAAAAAAAACGCAGACCCCCCCCCTCCCCCCCCCCCCGCGTCCCTGCACGCCTTTTCACGCGCACCCCGCATCCCTTCCCGCCGCAGCTCCGTGCCCGCGACCCTTGCTCGGCGCGCTGCTGCGCACCTCCTCCTTGTTTCCCTTCCTTCTCCCGCACCCCCTGCCCCCTTTCCACCCGCAACGCCCAGTCGACCCTTGCGCGAAAGCAAAAGGGGCGCTTTCCCCTCGGGGAGGGGAGGTGGGGGCAGGACGCCGACCCCCGCGGCGTCGAAACAAGGCTGCGGCTCACGACGGAGCGGTCGTGGGGTCGAGACGCGAGGCACGCGCCCGACGGCGCAAGGGGGGCAAGAGGCCCGAACGAAAGGTGCCGCGCGGGTGACGGCTCCCTTCGCGGCTGCAAGCCCTCGAGGATGCCCCGTCCGCGTTCGACGGCAAAACTTCGGCGTCTCTTCGGGAGATGGGCCTCGGGGCCGCGCCGCGCCAGGATCCACGCCGAGGCCTTGGCGACGGGCACGGCGCGCGCAGCGCCCAGCAGGCAGACCTCGCGTCGCGGGTGCCGCGCCGCCGCGGGCGCCACGTGGGCGTGCACCTCGAGGGCGTTCGGGCTCTCTCGTGGACGAGGCTTCAAGGCCACCACCAGCATGGAGAACGAGGAAACCTCGGCAGCCCCGGAGCGGTACGCTGAGAGGCAGGCGCCGATGGGACGGCCCACGCGCCCGCGTCCGGCGCCGGGCCCACTCGAGGCGCAGCGCGGAAAGAGACTCTAGGTCGCGAGGGTGCTGCAGCAGCGACGCGACCGTCGCCGCAGCAAACTCGCTCACCTGGGCGAGGGGGGGGGGGAGGAGCGGGGCAAGTCGGAGGGGAGCAAGTCGCGGGAAAGGGCTGCGGATCGCAAAGGCGGGCCCGGACGCGGCGTTCGGCGACCGCTTGACCGAGCCCGATCCAAGCGGTCGGCGACCGCCCGACCGAGCCCGATCCAAGCGGTCGGCGACCGCCCGACCGAGCCCGCCCCTCGCCTGTTCACCCCGACGCCCCCCATCGGGTCCCAGACCCCTCGTGCGCGAATAGGCCGCCTCGTCGCGGGTTTTCGAGAGAGCCGCACGCTCCGTTCCGACGACCCCCTGGTCGCGCGTTTCGCTCTGATCCGCGTCGGGCGCGTCGTTGCCGCCCTCGAGCCTCCTCCTCCCCCCCCCCTCCCTCTCCGGTCCCTCGAGCCTCCTCCTCCCCCCCCCATTATCCCTCCCTCTCCGGTCCCTCGGGCCCCCTTCCCCCCCCCCCCCCCCCCCTTCCCTCCCTCCCCGCTACCGCCTGCGCCTCTCCCTTTCGTTCGCCACAAACCTCCGTCGCCCGCGGGGAAAACGCACCTCCATCGCGATGTAAGCGTTTCAAGCGACCAAAGCCGCGATCGCTCGCCGGAGGGCGGCCCAGGGCGCGACAAGTGGTCAACGACCTGCCTCGCCCGCGCGCCGCACCGGCAAAGACAGCCGATCCGAGCCGGGTTTCGACCGAGCGCCCGCGGTCCGCGCCGTTCCTCCCCGCGACGCAACGCTCCTCGGCGGCCGACGCCCCTCGCGACCGCCGGCAAAACCCGAAACTCCGACCGTTGCCGCTCCGCGGTTTTCGACACAAAAAACACAAGCCCGGGCGCGTCGGTCGATGCCCTCCACGCGCGGCTCTCGCGTCCGCATCCGGTCGGGTCTGGAGCGTTGGCGCCCGCACTCGGGCGCGCGGCGATCCGCGCGGGCCGTGGGGTGTCCGCGCAGGAGGCCAAACGGCCGGATCTCATCGTTGAAACGCGTCTCGAGCGCGGTCCCCTTGCGCGCGCGACCTTGGGGTTTGGGAAGCGAGCCTTTGCTCGCATCCCACCGCACTCCCATTCGAGGACAGCGGCGCGACCGCGCCTTTGCTTTGCTGCGCGCCGCGCGCGGTCCACACGGGCCACGCACGCGCGCGCTTGCCAGCCGCTGCGCCTTTGGCGCAAGCCGTCGCGAGCCGCGAGCTGGAGCGCCGCGCCTCGCCGGCTTCGCGTCGCGACGCACCCCGATGCGACGCGCGGCCGCGCGCTACCGCCCAGCCGCCTCCACCCAGCAACGCTCCCTGTCCCCCCCTTTGGAGCGTCTCGCACTGGTCGATCCGTTCGCACCGCTCACGATCGGCGCCAACGACGCAGTCCCCGGCGCGCATCTCCGCCAGTCCTCGGCTCGCTGTCGCATGCCTTGCCAGCCGTCCGATTGGCACCAACGGTTCGTTCAAAAAGACGGCCGCTTCCGCGATGTTGCGCGCGTGCATCCCCTAACCCTCACTTGCAAGGCTCCTCACGAGACTTTTGCTTTGTTTTGCCTTTTTCACGCACCATTTTTGTTTTTTTTCGCACTCCCAACTGCTGCCAAAAAGACGCCTCTCTCCCCCTCTCCCTCCCCCACCCCTCCCCCCCGGCGACAGTAGATTGCCGCATGATTCACAGCGCGTTGTGAAAAGAACGACCAGCTCTATTTTTTTGGCGCCTTGAACGGCTCCGCGATCTCATCCACGCGCGACGATTGCGTTCACTAGGTGCAGCTGCCCAAATCAGGGACTGGGCCACGAAGGCTTCGCGGCGTCACGTCGCAGACATCCTCTGCTGCTCCCCTAGCTGCCGCCGGACCCGATCCGCTCGGTTCTCCGCCCCGACCCTCGCGCGTCTCTCCGACGCCGCCTCGCCCTGCGCCTCGTCTCTCGCGCCTCCGCCCCTGCGTTTTTTTCGCACACACGTGGCCCGCCGCGCTCGGTGCGTGCGATCCATGGAGAGACGCCTGGGTCGCCGCAGCCCTGCCTCCCGGTTCAGCTCTCACGATCTAGATTCCGCCGAGCCACAGACTCCCAGCCGCCGTCCCGTCGCGCCCGCACCCGAGCGCCGGTTTCCGCCCCCCCTGGCGTGGCTCCCGTCGCCGGTGCCTCCCCCCCCACCGCCCCCCCCTGGCGTTGCTCCCGTCGCCGGTGCCTCCCCCCCCTCCGCTCCCCGGCGGCGGGGAGGTGCGCCTAGCGCCGTCGCCGCGCCCGTCTCCCTCCACGCGTCCGTCGCGGCTTTTGCGAGCCAAAATTGCTGCGCTGGCGGCCGCGCGGGTCGACCGACGCCACCGCTCCCCCGGCCGCGCGCGTCGACCGACGCGACCGCCCCCCCCGGCCGCGCGCGTCGACCGACGCGACCGCCTCTCCCGGCCGAGCCACAGCGGCGCATCCAGCCCCCTCTGTCGCTCCGGCAACGCAGTCTGGGTCGCCGGTGCAATCTCCGCGGTGCGACCGTCGCGTCTTTCCCTCGTTCCCCCACCGCGCCCCGCACGTCTCCGGCATCTCTTCTCGAACGAGACTGAAAGACGGCTTTGCTCCAGCCGGGGCAAAGGAACGACGGGCGCGCGGCGACGGGGCGCGGCAAAACGACAAAAAAAAACGCGGAAAGCGGCCGCGCCGCCCCCGCAGCCCCCGGAGAGTGCGACGACCACCCTACGTCGCCGCGCGGCCCGCGCGGAGGCTCGCGACGCGCAGCGGTCACCATGGTTTCTCCACGACCCACGTCCGGCATCAAATCGCCACCGAGCGTCGCCCTGTTCCGACGCCGAGAGTCTTCTCCCTCGCATTTCGCCCCCCCTCCCCTCCCTCTCCCCTCCCCCGCAGACCCGCGCAGAAATGCGTTTTCGGCCAACCGCCGCACGATGGCGAATCGCCTTGCTCTTTCCTCGCGCGCCGCGCCGTCAGGCGCTCCGTCCGCTTCTGCGCGCCGCCGCACGCGACCTCGCCTCGGCTGCTCGACTCGCGGGCCGCGCGCCGGCAAGAGTCGAGCGTTCGCCCCTCGCGTCCGTCGCCTCGCTCCGCCCCCCGCCTCTTCCCCCCCCCTTCATTCGCCCCTGCGAGGGTGCATTCGTGCCCCATTTTGCGCGCACCCTGCGGCTCGCCCCCGGCAGACGCATAGGGCTGCGGCAGGTCTCGCGAGCCTGCGCGACCGACGGCAATTGCGCCATTCGATGCGACGTCGCCACGCCGCGCAGCGCCGCGGTCCAGCCGCTCGGGTCGCGTTCGACCGCCCTGCGCCGCGCGCGAGTCATCCCACCGCGCCCCCTGCGCGCTTCCCCCCCTCTCGCGCGGTCGCGGCCGCCCGCCTCCGCGCGGCCGCGACACCCCCCGCCGCTCGGCCGTGCCGCACCGCCGCGACGCGAGGCGTGCGACCGCGAACGCCCCACGCGCCAATCGCCAGAGACGCACCGACGGGAAGCGTGGCGTTTCCGCAACCCTTCCGCGCCTTCTTCTCCCGCTTCGCGCCCCACCCCAGGACCTTCCACGCGGGCGACGCCAGGCGCAAACGGCGGCGCGTGGCCGCGCGCGCGCACCCGGAAAACTCCGGGCAGATGTGGGAACGGCGGCGCGCGTACCCGAGCTCCGCGAGGCCCGTCGTAAGCGCGGCAATGGCGTCGGTCGCTCGCGTTCGGCGCGGGCGCGGCCTTCTGCGGCCGCTCGCGGCGTCAAAAGGGCCGCCTGTCGCGGGGGGCAACTTCCTTCTTCCCTGTGAGCGTTCCGGGGCGGCAGGTGGGGGGCACCAAGCGATTTCCCCCCGCTGTTCCCCCCACCCAGTCCCGCCCGCCTCCGGGCGCGGGTCCCGTCGCGGCTCACGCCGCGCCGCGCACGCGCAGATCGATTTTCGACGAGCGAAAATGCGCTCGGAAAAAACAAGTTGGGAATCGAATTCCACCCGCACAGCCGCTTTGGGCCAGCCCCGCCCACCGGACCACCAGATGGCCGGCGCCGGACGCGCCCGCTCGCCCTGCTTCGCGGTCCCACGCGAGCTGGCGCGGTACCAGGCGCGGCGGGGTAGATTCGGGGGAGCGGCAGGACGGGGGGCAGGTTGCCGGGCGGGCGGCCTGGGGGGGGAGCGGGAGGAGGCGGCGAGCGCAGGCGGAGGAAAGCCGCAGAGGCGCATGGTGGCCCGGAGCACTCGGCGGAGGAAAGCCGCAGAGGCGCATGGTGGCCCGGAGCACTCGGCGGAGGGGCCCCGACGCGCGCCGGCGCAGCCCACAACCGTTCCCGAACGTCGCGCTCGCGACTCGAACGGCCACACCGCCTCTCTCGACGCGAGATCCGACAGACTTGCGGCCCGTTCCAGCCCAATGCCGCACCGCAGCGCGTACGGCCACTCCCCCGTCGTCGACGCTGCCGCCGGCACCCCTCCCCACGCCCCCCTCCCGCCCCCTCCCCTCGCCCCCCCCCCCGCGCTCCACCGGGCCCCGTCCGCAAGCGGCGCGCGGCGTGTTACGCGCGCGATGCGGCGAGCGAAACGCGTTGCAAATCTTCAAACCGATCGCTGTGAACGAGCGCCGAACGCACTAGGCTTCCGCACGGTCATGTGCGGCCGCTGCGCGGCGCTTGGGCTCGGACGCGCGCCGTCCGGGGGGGGGGGGGGGGGCCCTGCGGGGCGCAGGAGCGAGGGCGGCATTTTGCGCGTTTATGGAGCATCTCGCCGCTGCCGCGATACCAAGCGCAGCTCGTAAATTTGCCGCGATTGCATACGGATTCGAAAGCCGTGTGCGGGACTCGCCTCGAGCGAGGGCGTCGTCAAGCGCAGGACGGCAAGGGGGGTCGTGGGTGCTCGATGCGGGACGGGGCGGCCCACGCCTGAGCGCCGGCGCGCACCGCCGCAGGGGCGCGGAGACGTCGCGGCGTCGTCGTCGACTTTTCTTGTTCTAGACACGCCGACGGTTCCTCGTCGCGCGTCGTCGTGCGTTCCTCAAACGCGATCTGGGCGGGGGCCGCGCGCGGCGGGAACGCGTGCGAGGCAAAGGTGCCCACGCCCGCGCGCAGGGGGCGGGGCCCGACCACGACGGACAGCGGACGAAAACCAAACGTCGCTATCGCTGCGGTCGATCCGCTCAGCATGGAGAGGTGGCTCTGGAGCGGGCAAGGGACGCGCGCGCGTGCTCCACGCCCGCACGTGGCGCGGTCCGCCCGGATCGTCCTTCCCCCGCCCTGCCCTCTGGATCCCCCCCCTCCTCCCCGCGACGGTCGCTCCGAGTGAGACCTATAGCGCGCGGCACGAGGCCGCGCGGACCACTGTCGCACGCCGTTTTACCCGCGATGGGACGAACGGACGAGCGAAATTCCCGAGTGTTGCGCTTGCTCCCTCAATTCCCCCCCGCGGAAGCTCGCCGCAACGCCGCGGTCGGAAACCTCGACTGCGGTCCCCCGCGGTTCCCGCGCCGGATGTCGCGGGAACCGATGGGGCGCGGAGGCGGTCGAGCTCAAAAACGGGGCCGGGGCCGTCGATCGGCAGAGTCGGCCCCGCGGGTTTTCCTCTGCGGCACAATCCTCTCCTCGCAGAGCACTTGCGAGGCCCCTCTCCACCGCGCCGTTGCTCCAGGCTCGTTCAGCCCCACCCCTCCCCGCGTGGCGACCCTCTTCAGCATGGGTGCCAGCTGGGTTCTGGTTTGCGCTCTCGCGCTCGTGTCCGCGCAGGTGCGACTTGGGGCTCCTGAGTCGTCCCGAATTCGACGACCGCATGGCTCGCGCGGCGACGCACAGTCGGGCACCCCGTCGCCGCCCACCGCCGTCGCGGGTCCGACTGCGCCGCGCGCCCGGTTCCGGGCGCGGACGCCGGGTTTTCTTCCCCCCTGGTCCCCTTCCCGCCCCCC
>PGFX01001076.1:0-16211 GCA_003612995.1 Prototheca bovis | reverse complement strand
GGGGGGGGGGGGGGGGGGGGGGGGGGGGGGGGGGGGGGGGGGGGGGCGGCGAGGAGGAATGAGCGCCCTCCCTTTGCTCTCGCGCAGTGACCTCCTCCGACCGTCCACCGTCGGACCGCGACCGGCCGTCGGGTCTGCGATTCTCCGCCACCTCGCCACGCCCTCTGGCGCTCTCCTGCGCCTCACACGGCGCCTCCTCGCGCCTTCCGGCGCCCTCCGGCGCTCTCCTGCAGCCCTTGATGCCCTCCGTTGCCCCCCCTTTCCCCTCTCGCGCCCTCCGTTGCCCCCCGTTGCGCTCTCGCGCCCTCCTTTGCCTTCTAAGGCACCCTCCGGTGCCCACCCTCCGGTGCCCACTCCTGCTCTCCTCTTCTCACCCCATCCCACCGCTAGCCCGTCACGTCGCCCTTTCCGATGCTCGCCGCGACCCTCACCCCCCCCCCCCCCCTCCGCTCCTTTCTTGAATGGCGCCGCAGCGGGGCCGCGGCGCCCCGTCCGTCCCCCTCTCGTTTTTCGCAGCTTGCTGCACCGCAGCTCCATCGCGCGCGAGTTTTTTCAGCCGTTTTTTCCTCGCCTTGCGCCTCCCTTGCGATCCCTTTCGAATTGTACGCTCGGCGCCCCTCAGCCGAGCGCCCCCCGACCGTTGCCCCCGCGCGGCGCCCTTCCGTCGCGCCCGTCGCCCTCGCACGGCGGCTCCACCGCCCCAAAACCGCCATTGCCCTCGCGCGGCGCCCTTCCGTCGCGCCCGTCGCCCTCGCACGGCGGCTCCACCGCCCACAACGAGCCGTTGCACTCGCCGGGAGGCTCGCGCCGCCCTGGCGCCGCGGCCCCCCCCCCCCCTCGCCCCCCCCCCCCCTCCCGACGACAGCGCCTGTAAACTTGTGCTTGCCTTCCCCTTTGCCGCGCTCCTCGTCCGACCAGCGTCCGTCCTCGCCCTCCTCCATCCCCGCTCTCGCCGATCGCCTGCCCATCGGCAGACCGCCGTGCCCCGCCTGCTTCTTCGATCCCCCTATTCGTCTCGTGCTCTGCGCCCTCCTCGATTCGACCTCCCGCGAGCACCTTGACCTTTGCAGACCCTCAGCTCGCCCCCTCTCCTTCAGATCCGCCCCCCCCTCCCCCCCCCCGCGTCCGTCCGAACGACCCGATGAACGATGCGGAACGGCAGAGGAGGATCGGGCGGGATCACCCCCGCCGGGCGGGACGCGTGCTTTCGCCCCCGACGCGTTCTCCGCGCGCGCACCGATTCGCCCACCTCGCGGCCCGCCGCCCCCCATCCGTCTTCTGCCGGAACCGAGCCGATTTTTCGAAGGCTGTGCGTGCGATCGGGCCGATCGCGATCGCGACCGCCACCGAGCCCGCGCCGCGCGCCCTCTCGGCGCCTCGCGCGCGCGCTGCGTCGCGGAGCTCGAATCGGCGACCTTTGGATCGATCGGGCGATCGACGACCGTCCCGCGGGCAACCCTCCTCGCCTTGGTGGCACTTTGAGGTCGTCTGCATCGTTCGATCGTTGCCACGCACGCGATGGACGCGGCCGAGGCCAGGGCGCTGTCGCTGCGGCGGCTGCGGCCCGAGGTCCTCCCCGCGGCGCTGCGGTCGGCGTGGGCGCCGCTGCTGCAGGGGGCGGCCTCCGAGCCGCCGCCCCAGGCGCACCGCGCCGCCTCGACGCTCGCGCGCGAGAGCCTGCGCGTGAGTGACGACGGCTCGCTGGCGGTGGCGGGCGCGCTCGTCTCCCGCGCCGCGCGCCAGGGGCTGCTCTCGACCGCCGAGGCCCTCGATGCCGTGGCCGCCGAGCTGGCCGTCGCGGGGGGCCCGCGGGCGCGCGCGCTCGCGCCCGCGGCCGTCGAGCTGGCGCTGCTGGAAGAGCAAAGCGCGAGCCGGGTCGAGGGGGACCTGGGGGGAGAGCGGGCCGCGGGCGACCGGCGTCTCGGAGACGGCGGCGCCCCCTCGCCGCCTCCCCCGACCGCCGCCGGCGCTCCAACCGACGCGCCGTCTCGCGAGACGTGGTCGACGTGCCCGCTCTCTCGCGCCGTGGCCTCTGGGGGACCAGGAGCCGCGGCCGTGGCGCTGGCGGCGGCGGGGGCCCTCGCCGAGCGTCTCGAGCGGCGGGACGAGGGCGAGAACTCGGGCCCCGTGCCGCGCTGCCTGCTGCGTGCCGTCTCGCGGGCGCTCTGCGGCGAGACGGCGCTCCGAGCCGCGGTGCACGCCTCGCTGAGCCGCCGCGCGCGCCTCGCGGCGGCGGCAGGCGCCGGCCGCGGATCCGAGTCTGGCGCCCGCGCCCGTTGCCCCGCGGGCGCCTCGCTCGCCCTGCTGCTCGCGCTGTGGGCGCCCCTGCTGCCGGCGGGACCGGCCGAGGACGATGCGGCCGCGACGCTGGTCGGAGTCGCGGACGCCACGGAGGCCCTCGTCGCGCTGCGTTGCGCCGCCGCGAGCGGCGCGGCCGGCGACGAGGCGGGGCCCGCTTTCGCGGCCGACCCATCGGTCTCCTCCGCCTCCTCCTCGGCCGCGCTGCTGGCCGCCAACCTGTGGCGTCTAGCGACCCGTCTCGCCGAGGCGGATCGCGACCCGGCGCCGGCGCTGCGCGCGCTGCTGGCGCTCCCCGGCGGCCCGGCGGCGCTCGCGGCCGCCGTCGAGGGCGCGCCCGAGGCGCTGGCCGACCCGCTCGTCGCCTGGCCCGGCGGCCCGGCTGGCGCCGCGCTCTTCCGGGCGCTCAGGAAGGTGGTCGCAGAGTCCCGTGGTGCGGCGCGGGAGGGAGACGGGAGCGGGCCCGGGGACGTCGAAGAGCGTGCCTCTGCCTCCGCTCCGGCCTCGACCCCCTTCCCCGCCTCCCTCTCCGTCTCTGCCTCCCCCTCGCGCTCGCCTCTCGCGCTACTGCCCGGTGCCGTGCTGCGCGCCGCGCGGGGCGACGCGTCGTCGGGAGAGGCCGCGCGGCTGGTGAGCGACCTCGAGAGGCTCGGGGAGGCGCCACCCGAGGCCCGCGCTGCCGAGGCCGGGGGAGGCGTCTTTCCCCCCGCCCCGACGCTGTGGCGGTCGCCGGCTGCCGCCGCGGAGGCGCTGCTGGCTGCCTCGGACGAATTCGACGAGGCGTTCGCCGCCTACGACGCGCACCTGGACGCGCAGGCGTCGCGCGGCGCGGTCGAGGCGGCGGCCTCGGCGGCGTCGGACGTGCCGCCGACCTTCCCGCTGCCCCTCCCCGAGACGGCGCTGCTGGCCCTCCACCCCTCGCGCCGCGCCGCCGCCGCGGCGCTGCACGCGCTCGCGCTGCAACGCGATCAGAGCGCCGTCCTCGTCCCGCTCGCCGTCCACGCCGCGCACGCGCACGCCGCCATCGCCACGGGCAAGGGTGGGGCGAGCAAAGCCGACGACAGGGGCAGCGTCTCGGGCGAGGCGCGCGAGATTGGCTCCCAGGGCGTCTCCTCGGGCGCGGTCGACGCCTCCGCGACTCGAACATCCTCCGCGGCGCTTCGGGCGCGCCGGTCCGCGCAGGCGTGCGCGCGGACGGTGGCGGCGCTGCCGTCGCTGGCGCCGTCCGACCCCGAGGGCGCGTCCGTGGCGCTGCGCGCGATCGCGCCGCTGCTTGGCCCCTCGGCCCCGCCGCGCGCGCGCGCGCTGGGTCTGCGCGCGCTCTGCGGCATCTGGCTCTCTCCAGGCGGCCAGCGCGCCCCGCTCGTGGGAGCCCTCGGGGCCGACCTGCACGCCGAGGCCCTCCGGGGCGGCGGCTCGCCTGCGACGGTGCTCGCGAGGGCGCTGACAGCCGAGCGCGTGGCCAGGCGCGCGCCGCACGCGGTCAAGGACCTCGTGCCCGTGCTCGAGGCATCGGTCGCGTCCGCCGACCCGCACGCCGCGGCCGCTGGCCTGCGGTCGCTCGCCGCGCTCGTGGACGCCGGCGCGCTGTCCTTTTCGGGCTCGTGGCGCGTCGCGCGCGACCGCGCCGCCGCGCGCGAGCTCGAGCGCGCGTTCGCGGACGGCGTCCTCGGCCCCGCCTGGGTGCGCTTCCTCGCCGCCGGCGCGCGCGAGGCCGCCGACGGCGTCGAGGCCGAGGAGGCCCGCGCGAGGCTCGCAGGACGCGGCGACAGCGGCGCCGAGGCCGACGCCCCCCTCCCTCGCGTCGAGCCCGGCGCCGTCGCCGACGCGCCGCCGGCGCTCGACGGTGCCTCGGCGCTCGTCCCGGCACCGGCCAGCTGCCCCGTGGCGCCCCCCTCGACGCCTGCGGACTCTGCCTCCTCGCCGCACGCGGCCCTGCTGCGCGCCTGCGCGGCCGCGCTGGCGTCGGTCGCGGCCGACCCGGCCAGCTGCCCCGCGGCCGCCGACGCGGCCGCGGGCCGCCTCGCCGGCCTCTGGGGCTCGGCGGGGCTCCGCGGCGGTTGGGTCTTTGCGGCCCTCAGGGACAGGCTGGGAGCATGGGGCGGAGACGAAGGAAGTGCCCGTTTCGGTGGCGTCTCTGGCAGCGGAGAAAATGCCCGTTCCTGCGGTGCCTCCGCTGGCGCCGGGTCGCGACCTGCGCCCGCTTCCGCCCCTGGCACTTTCCCGTACCCTGGCTTCAAGCGGCTTTTGCGGGTGGTGATCGAGGATGAGGTGCACGCTCTTCCTCGCGCTCTGGTTGTCGGTCGGCGGGGCAGGGGCGCGACCGGAGCCCCCGGCGCGAGGGCCCAGGGGCCGCTCGCCGAGGCCGGCGCCGACCTGCGCCGAGCCGCGCTCGCGGGCGCGGGGATCGCGGCGAGGGGCGAGCCGGGAGACGGCGACGAGCTTTCGAGCGTCGACGTCTTGCAGTGTCCGGTGCGTCGAACGGATTGGCGTTGGGGCGAATCGGACGGGACATGGCGGCCTTTTTTCCCCTCCTGCGAATTTTCCCCGCATGCGCCCCATCCCCAGCGACCTGCTCACCCATCTCTCCTCCTCCCTCCCCTCCTCTCTTTCCCTCCGCCCCTTCTGCAGGAGTCTGCGGCGCTGGCATTCCGCGCCAGGGCTCCGCGCGGCCCGGCCGACTCGGCGGCGGCTGCGCGTGCGCTGGCGCTGTCGGACCGCCTGCTGGCGCTCTCGCGCGCGTCGCACTCGCCCGCGCCCGGGACGCTCGAGACGGCGCCCGCGGCGCTGGAGCGCGCCGCGTTCGCGGCCGCCGCGTGGGAGGCGGCGTTCGGCCGCGTCCGGGCCGCGGCCAGGCGCGCCGGGCGCTCGGACGCGCTCGACGACGTCTGGCGCGGCGCCGCCGAGGCGCTGCTCAAGGGCCGCGAGCCGCTGGCCGACCTCGCGCCCGGCGGGGGCGCCGGCCGCGAGGTTGGATCCCCGCGCCACGCCGGCGCCGCCTCGGCCGCCGAGGCCACGCTCACGCTGTCGGCCGCGCCGCCGGCGCCGGCGCCGCTGACGCGCCAGACGCTGGGACCCTCCGGCCGCGCGCGCGCGGCCTTCCAGCTCGCCGGCCTCGCCTCGCTCGAGCCCTCGGCGCGCCTCGCCGCCGACGTCGTCGCCGTGCTGGCCACCTGCCTCGGGGAGCCCGCCTCCAGCGCCGCCGCCGACCGCCGAGACGCCGTCTCCTCGAGCGCCGCCACCGACCGCAGAGATGCCATCACCTCGGGCGTGCGCGCTGCCGCCGCGCTGGCGCTCGGCGCGGCCCTCGGCGCCGGCGCGGCGGCCGACGAGACGCTGGCGGGCGCCGCGGAGGGCGCCGCCGCCCCCAAGGGTGCGCCCGCGCGACCCGCGCCCGTCGCGGCGCTCTGCGCGGCCGCGGACGACGCCGCGACCGAGGCTTCGGTACGCCGCGCCGCGCTGCTGGGGCTCGGCCTCGCCGCGGGCGGGCTGAGCGCCCGCCGCGGCGGCCGCCACGCCGCCGGACACGCCAAGGGGCCTCGCGACGCGCCCTCGGCGCTCTCGCGCGCGCAGGCTGCTGCCGCTCTCGAGGCCGTGCGCCGGGGCGTCACGGCCCTGCACCGCGGCGCCGCGGCGGTCCCGGTCCTCGAGGCCGCAGAGGCGCTCTGGGGGGCGGCCGCTCTCGCGTCCTCGTCCCCGCCCGACCTCGACGCCGAGCTCGCCTCCGCAGCGGCGGCGGCGCTGGGCGCCGTCGCCTGGGCGGCCCGCGCCGAGCTCTCGGCTTCGCCAGGCTCTGCCCGCGCGGCGGCCGCGGCTGCGCTGCTCGACGGCCTCATGGCGCTTGCGACCGGCGGACCGCCTTCGCACGGCGCTCCGAAGCGCGCAGGCGCGGCGGCCGGGGCCGAGGCCGCCCCGGACGAGCTCGAGGGCGCCGTGGAGGGCCTGCGGCTCGCGGCTCTCGGCGCCCGCCGCGGCTCCGGCGCCGTCCGCGACATCCTCGCGGCCTCGGGGCTGGTTGATGCGAGCGGCGTCTCGAAAGCGGGCGAGAGCAAGGCGGCGCACACCGCCGCCTGCGAGCCCTCGGCGGCGGCGGCGCTGGCGCCCCTCTCGCTGCTGGCCGCGGGCCGCGCAGCGGCGCTCGAGCCCGTCCGGTCCGACGCGGGCGCGCTCGTCGCGCGCGCCTGCGTCAAGGTGCTTCAAGCCGGACTCGACGAGGAAAAGGTGACGAAGCCCGGGAAGGCGGGACGGCGCGGCCCGCGGAAGAACGGCGGAGAGGATGCCGAGAGCGAGCACGCCCTCGGTTCCGGCGTCGACTCTTCCGCGAACGACGCATCCGGTTCCGGCGCCGACTCTTCCGCGGATGTCACCCCCAGTTCAGCCTCCTCGCCGATCATCCGGATCCGCGGTCGCAGCGTCGTCCTGGTCTCGACCCAGTCCGATGCTCGTCGCCGCGCGCCGCGCTCGACGCAGCAGCAGCAGACGCCCTTTGCGAGGGCCGCGGCGCTCGCGACGCTCGGCCGACTGGCTCCGCTCGTCGGCCGCTTCGTCGCCGAGGCTTCCCCCGCGGCTGCGACGGCCACGTCCCCGACTGCCCTGGACGGCAAGGTCCTCCGTCGGTCCGGCAAGGGCTCGGCCAAGGCCAAGGAGAGCGGAGGCACCGTCGGGGACGGCGCCGCGTCCTCGTCCCCCTCCGCCCCGGCGTGGTACCTTTCCGCCCTCGCGGTCGCCCGCAAGGCCGCGGGGAAGGAGCCCACTGCCCTGCACCCGAGCCTCGTCTGGGGCCTCGCCGGACTCGCGGAGGCGCTGCGCGCCGCGGCGCGCCGCGGCGCCGCCGTCGAGGGGGGCGACGAAGCGGGCGCGGCCGAGGGCAGGCGCGGCGGGACGCTCGAGGCGCTCCCGGCCGGCTCGGAGCTGCGACTCTGCTGGGAGGCGCTGCTCGGCGGCGGGAAAGAGAGCGCGGAGACGGAGGAAGATGAGGTCGAAGAGGCGGGAGCAGGGGAAAAGGAGCGCCCCGAGACGGCCGCCGCCTCGGGGGGTGCCTCGCCCGCCCACCCCCCTTCCTCCTCCCGGTCCGCTCTGGCGTCCCTGTCGCTGGCTCTGCAGAGTCTCGCGGGCTCACCTCGGCTGCCTGCGTCGCTCGAGGTCCGGCTGGGCGCGCACGGCGCGGACGCGGCGCTCGAGCTGGCGCGGCGCGGCGCGCTCGCGCCGGCGGTGACGGCCGCGCTGCTGGCGGCCGCCTCGGCGCCGGGCAGGGGGCGCGTCGAGCCGCTCGCGCGCGTCGCGCTGGACGCGGCCGCCGACCTCGCGAGGCGAGGCGACGACGCGGCGAGCGCGCGGCTCGCGCGCAGGTTTGCAGGCGCCTTCCCGCTTCTGCTCGAGGCGCTCGGCAGCGAGGTGCCCGAGGCCAGCCTTCGCGCCCTCGCCGCCGCCGGGGCGCTCTCGCTCTCGGCCTGCGGGAGCGCGAACGACGGCGCGCGCCGCGCCGCAAGCGCCGACAAGGCGGTCAAAAGCGGCAAGGGTAAGCGCAGGGCGCGCGGGGCGGTCGAGGGCGCGCCGACCGAGGGCGGCGGCGCCAAGGACGGCAACTCGGCGGGGGGCGCCGGCGACGCCGGCGACGACGACGGCCTGGGCTCGTACGAGCTGACTCGGGAGGCGCGGTGCCACCTGGTGGTGCGACAAGGCGTCGTGGAGTTTCTGGCGCGCGCACTCGTCCAGAGGGATGGGCAGAAACGCCGCGAGGATGGCGAGCCGGCAGGGCCGGACGTGGACGCCTGCCGCTCCTCTGCTTCGTCCCGGGCCTCTTCGCGCTTCCTGTGGCCTCGGGCGCTGGCGCTGGCGCGGGAGGCGGACGCGGAGCTGCTGTCCGCGGCGTTCGCGCGGGCCTCGGCGGCGCTCGGTCCCGACGGCCCGAGCCTGCGCTCGCGGGCCGCCTTGGCGCGCGAGCTCGCCCGCGCCCGGCGCGGATCCGCGGAGGCCGACGCGGTCGTCGCGCCCCTCGTCGCGCGGGCTCTGCGGCGCGGCGGCGAGGCGCCGGGCCCCGACGCGCGCCTCGCCCGGGCCGAGGCGGCCGCGGTGCTCGGCGCGACGACGTGGCTGCTGCCTGCGGCGCCCGCAGCGCGCAAGCAGGCGCGCGCCGGCCGCGCCGAAGGGCACGCCGGAGGCGCCCGTGCGCACAGGGAGGCGTGGAGCGCCCTGGCCGGGGCCGCGGGGATCGCGGCGCAGCACGCGCGGGGAGCCGCCAGGGCCGCAGACCTCGAGGGGGACGCGCTGGCGTCCCGCGAGCCGTCTCTTGCCTCCGTCTCGGCCGGGTCGGCGCTCGCCTCGCGCGAGGCCTCTCTCTCCGCGGGGTCGGCGCTCGCCTCGCGCGAGGCCTCTCTCTCCGCGGGGTCGGCGCTCGCCTCGCGCGAGGCCTCTCTTTCCGCGGGGCCGGCGCTCGCCTCGCGCGAGGCCTCGCTGTCCTTGACGGCGGCCATCGACCAGGCGCCGCCGGAAGTCCGGGCGTCGACGGCGCTCGCCACGCTCTGCTTTGCGGCCGCCGCCCTGCGCCCCGACGTCGCGACCTTGTGCGAGGCGGAGGAGGAGGAGGAGATGCGTTCGGAGGCCTCGTCGGCGCCCCTGTCGTCGACTCCCCTTTGCCCCTCCTCCCCCCCCCTTCCCCTCGCCCTGCGCCGGCTGCTGTCGAGCCTGCCGCTCTCGCTGCTGCATGCGCTCGCTCCAGCGTCGTCTCCGTCTCTCGACGGCGCGGCGCGCGAAGACGCGCCGCCCTACCTTCCGCCGCCGGCCCTGGCGGCCAAGAGTCTCGAGGGCCTCCGGGACGCGGCCGTCGCCGCCGGGGTCCCGGAGATCGCGGCCGCCGCGCTGGGCGCCTGCCGCGAATCCCTCGCCGAAGACCTCCTCTTCTGGCTTGCGAACAAGGACCTCGCAACCGTCTAGGGATGCGCCGCCAAAATGATCGAGCGGCCGAGCGCCCCTGGAGGCGTCTTCCACGGGCGCCGGCAGACGGCCACAAGAGCTCCAACGCGAGCCCGCGTGCGGGTCCCCCCCGCCGCCGGCAAAAGTCCGCGCGCTCGATCGACCTCCAACGTCGCCCGCGCGCATCTCCTCTCTTCTCACCTCAGCTTTGTGTCCGCATGTGCCTTCCCCCGCCCTCCACGCCTGCGCGCTTTCCTCTGCGTGCTCGTTTTTTTTTCTCACCCTTTCCCTTTCTCTGCCCTCACCGTTCGTAACGAAAGCTGCCGCCGGCGTCGCGAACCGCGCTGCCAGCGCGTGAAGGGCGTGTTGATCGGGCGTGCGCGTACGCCGGCTCGGCCGCGAAGCGGCGCGGATGCGGAAAAGCCCAGCGGCGCGCGGGTCGACCTCTCGAGCCTCCCCTTGCCCCGTGCCCCGTCCGTCCGCTCCCGCTCCCTGCGCTCCGTCCCGTCCACGCTCGCGCCGCGCTCCGCCGGCGCGCGGCGCGCGCGGGCGCGGCGGCCTCGCGCGCGGTCGCGGACGGCCTCGGCGCGGCCCGCGCGCTCGTCCCGTCTCGCCGTGCGCTTCCAAGCGTTCGGTGCTTGCCTCTGGACCGCGGCGGATCGCCCCGCGCCGCGCTCGCCCGGCGCCATGAGCTCACTCTACCGCGAGACGCCGCTGGGCAAGGCGCTGGACCAGGCGCTGGACCAGCTGGTCGAGAACGCCCAGATCCCGCCGGACCTCGCCATCCAGACGCTCAAAGAGGTGTGCCTGGTGTGGTGGAGGCGACGATGCGGAGATCGCCGCGATCGCCGCGATCGCCGCGCCGCGCGCCGAGATCGCGGACCCAGGGAGCGCGAGGCGGGCGAGGAGGGGAAGGGGGGCGGGGGGGGGAGGCGCGCCCGCCGCGCCCACGGAGCGTGGACGGAGCGCGTTTGGGCGACGGAGGCGGAAGGGGACGTTTGCCCCCCCCCCCCCCCCCCCCCCCCCCCCGACCGCGTTCGCGCCATTTCTTTCTTCGTGCAGTTTGACCACGCGATGGTGCGCGCGCTGGAGGAGCGCGTGACCGCCAAGGCGGTGATCAAGGGGCACCTGGCGACGTACCGGTACTGCGACAACCTGTGGGACTTTGCGCTGCGGGACGTGCACGTGCGTCTCTTCCCGACCTCGGGCTCGAACAGGCGCGAAGAGGCCGAGTTCGACGTCAACGCGCTTCGCATCGTCGTGGTCGACGCCAAGGTCGTCGCGGCAGACCACGCCGAAAGCTGAGCCCGGGGACGGCCACGAGGACAGAGGGCGGACCCTCCCGTCTCCCTCTGCCGGCTCCTCGCCCCTCGACGGCCCCGGCTCTCCGGACGCCGTCCGGAGAGCCGGGGCAGCCCGTCAGCCGCGACGCACCGCACCCGCCCGGGTGCAGAGGCGCAAGCTGGGCTCCCTGGCGTCCCTGCAGCGCCCCCTTTTCTCGGCAGTTTGCTCTCCCCGCAGCGCTTCGCTTCCTCGGCAGCTTGCTCTCCCTGCAGCGCCCCGTTTCCTCGGCAGCTTGCTCTCCCTGCAGCGCCCCCTTTCCTCGGCAGCTTGCTCTCCTGCAACGGCTCCTTTCCTTGGCGGGGCCTTTTGCCGCTGCGCTCCCCTTTCCCGGCGGGTCCCTCTCCCGCAACGGCTCCGTTCCTCGGGCGCCTCTTCCCACGTCGATGCTCCCCAAACCTTCGTCCCAAAGCGCCCATTCGTTCGCCCGCTCCCAGGCCGCGTTGCTCTGCAAGGCGGCCGCCCACACCCGCCCCCCTCGCACCCCGAGCCTCGGGGCCCCCCTCCGTTCGCTTTGCGGCCGCGGCGCGGCCCCCTCTGAGACCCCGACGCGGCCTCGAGGCAGCCCCGCCTCGCGATCGCCGCCCCTCTCTTCCACGCTCGCCCCCACCTTCCGTTCCCTCTCCCTTTCTTTCTTTCTTTCTTTCTTTCTTTCCTCTCTCCACTTTCCCGCCGTCTTTCGACTCGCCGCCGAGACGCTGTACACGACACGACCGGAGATCGCGGACGCGCGCGGAGCAAGGGGGAAGGGAGGGGATGCCTGGGCGCCGACACGAGCGCGGCCGGCGGCGGCGCGTACGCGGGGGGTCGCCCCGGCGGGGCCACGGGGCGGGAGCGCGCGCGGAGCGTACAAGCGCAGCGGAGGAGGGGGCCGGCGGCGGCGACGAAGCAAAGCCGAGCCCGGAGGAGGACGGGGCCAGCGACGAGGCGATACAGCAAAAGCCAAATCGACCGGAGGCGGTTGCCGCGACTACGAAGCAAAGCCGAGCAGCGAGGGGAGCGATCGGCGCGGCGACAAAGCAAAGCCGGGCAGCGAGGAGCCGTTGCCGAGAGGTGCGGCGAGCGTGGCGATTGCGGTGGGGCGGAGGGGGGTCGGGAGCGCGGCGGGGCGCTGGGGCGTATACAGGGGCGCAGATAGCGCGACGTCGAAGTAAAGGGGGGCGTGGACACGAGGGGTCTGCGCCGGCTCGCACGCGGGAAAAAAAAAGGGGGATGCGAGCCACGGATGGGGAGGCAAACCCTGATCGTTTGTGGGCGCTCGGAAAAGCTACGGATGGTCGGCCGGGTCGGGGATGGACGATCTCAGCGGTGTATTGCGCACCGATCCGACGAGATGTCGACGCAGCGCGGGGAAAGCAAGCTGCGGCAGACGAGGGCAGCGCCGAACCAGGGCTCGAGGGGGGGGAGGGGTAGCGACGGCCGCGAGGAAAGAGGCGAACGGTCGCGCACGCAGGGAGGTGCACGCAGGCGGATCGTTCGAAGCGTGACACGAGGAAGCGCACGTGCGAAACGGCACGGTGGCGCGCGGCGTTCGCGGGCCGGCCGGACCGGCGGCGGCAGGCGCGGCTCGCGAGGCGAACGCACGGACGGCGCAACGAGGGGCGTCTGCTGGCGAGGGGGCGCAGATCGCGCGCCTCCCGATCGCCTTACGCCCTCGCCCTGTGCGCCTCCATGGTGGCGGTCCACGCCTGGGCGGCGCGCTCCTTGGCGGCGCGCTTGGCGGCCCGCGCGGCCTCGCGCGCGGCCCTGGCCGCCTCCTTGGCGGACGCGCGAGCCTCCTTCTTGACTGCCTTGGCGGCGGCTTTGGCGGCCCTGCGCGCCTGGCGAGGCGACGCCGGGGCGTGCGCGGCCTGGTGCGCAAAGGTGTGCGGGTGCGCGTGGTAAACCCTGTGCGCGAACGGCTCGGGGTGGCCCCAGACGACGCCGGGGGCGTCCTCCGAGCGCGAAGCACGAGAGGCCGAGCCGGCGGCGTTCGCGCACGTCTGCGCCGGCTCCCGCTGGGCGGTAGCCTCGGCCCTGTCGGTCGCAGCAAAGGGGTTGGACGCGCCCGTTCGGGTCGAGGCGTGGGAGACATCCTGGGAGGCCTCTCGACGCGGAGAGTCGTGGCTCGAAGCCTGCACGAGGGGGTCGACCGAGGCCTGCGCGTCCGCGCCGTCGGCCGGCTGGGCCGCCCGACCCTGTTCGTCGTGGGTCTGCTGGCGGCCTGGCCTCTGGGCGAGGCCCTGGAGCGACCTCCAAAAGTCGTCAAAGGGGTCTCCCAGGGCCCCGTCCGTGGTCTGCGCGACCGCCGGCCCGCCGACCGCCGGCGAGAGCCGCAGCGACCCGAGCGAGCGCGAAATCCCGGCCACGGCGCTGCCGATGGCGCCACCGACGGTGCTGCCAATCTCGGCAGCTCCGACCGTCCCGGCCGCCGCTCCAGAGGGCTCCCCGGCAGAGGCCGCGGCCGCCCCCGCCCCGGAGGACGCGCCCAGCGCCGCCGCCACGCTCTCGCGGACCTCGGCGGCGGCCGGCGCAAAGGGGTTGCCGGTGCGCCGCGCGGTGCGCGCGGCCGAGTCGTCGATCACGCCCGTGGCGACAGGATCAAGCGGCGCCGCAGGCAACGCCGCGGTGTCGAGCGCGCCAGGGCCCGCGCGGCCGAAGATCGACGGCCCGTCGAGCGCCGAGCGCGCGGCGACGCGCGGCGAGCCAAAGTCGGCGATGGCGCGGTCCAGGGCGACGCGTTCGGCGACCGCACCCTCGCGCTCGGCCTCGAGCCTCGCGAGGCGGGCCGAGATCTCGGCGACGCGGCGCTCCAGGGCGGCCACGCGGCCCTCGAGCTCGCCGCGCGAGCTCGGCGCACCGTCCCGCGCCAGCGGCGAGGCCGACGAGCCCGAGGGGAACGCGAGCCCGCCGCCCGGCGCGTGCGGCGCCTCGAGCACCGATCCGGTGAGCAGGTCGAGCGGCGCGGCCGGGCCGCCGCGCGCCGCGGCGCCGCGCGCGGCCTCGCCGCCGTCGCGCAGGCAAAGCGAGGCCGCATCGGCGTCCGACCCGTTGGCGGAGCGGTCAAAGGCCCGATCGGCCTCGTCCGCGGCCGCGCTCTCGCTGCGGGGGTGCAGCGGGCTCAGGAGCGGGACGCCGAGCCGTGCCGCGAGCGTCGAGGTCTGCGAGGCGCGCTGAGCGCGGCCGCCGCGCGAGCGGGCAGGTGCGAGGGCGGGGCTCTCCGCGAGCGCCGAGGCCAGCGAGGCGAGCGAGGCCGAGGACGAGGGCGAGGAAAGCGGCGCAGAGGTGATGTCGATGCCCTGCGCGGCTAGAGCCGCGGGCAGGTCGGGGTAGAGCGCGCCGGACGAGGAGCGCGTGGGGCCGGCGCGTGCCGCGGGGCGGCCGGCGGGGCCGTCGCCGTGGAGGGGCGGCGGGAGGTTTCTGGCGACCAGCGATCCGTGGATGATCGAGGAGATGAGGCCCAGACCCAGCACGGCGATGGTGGCCCACGAGCTCTGCGGGGACGCCTGCGGCGACGCCTGCGCGCGGTGCGGCGCCCCGCGCGGCGGCAGGCCCGGGAGCGCCCCCCGACCTGCGGAGGCGTCCGCCTCGAGCGCGGCGTCCTCGACGAGCGCGGCCGCGGGCGTGGCGGCGGGGACGTCCGCGGAAAGGGCGTCTCTCGCATCGGAGAACGCGGTCGGGCCGCCGGCCGCGAGGCGCAGCGGCGAGTCGGGCGGCGAGGGCGACCCGGATCGGCGCAGCGTCCGCGGGGATGGGGGGGCGAGCGAGGCGGAGGGCAGGCGGTGCGCCGACGAGGTCGCGGGCGGGGCCGAGGCCCGCGCGGCCGCGCGGGCCTCGAGCGTGCCGCGCCAGGCATCCTCGAGCGTGCACTGGCCGCTGCGCCACATCTGCTCGCGCGCGGCGTCGTCCATGCGCCAGACCTCTTCGTCCGAGGCCTCGTCGGCGCCCCAGGCGTCGTCCCCGGACGCGTCCGAGGGCGCGCCGCCGCGGCGGCCGTCCCAGGAGGCGCGACCGGCGGCGCGCTTGGCGGCGACGCCGAGGCCGCCGTCGCGGCGCGAGCCCGGTCGCAGGCCGGCCGAGGGCGACTGCGCGTCGGCGCGCGCGGCGTGCGCCCTGCGCGCGGGCGCCGGCTCGGCGGGCAGCGCCTGCCCAAAGCGCGAGGCGGAGCGGCGGAGCGCCTCGGTGGCGGCGCGCCGCGAGGCCGCCGAGGACGGAGACGCGCGCGCAAACGCCGCGGGCGGCGAGCGGTGCGCGGACGCGGAGCGGACCGCGGGGCTGCGCGGCGAGGCGGCGCCCGGCGAGGCGGGCGCGGGGCGGCAGGCGGGCGAGCCCGCGCGGTCGACGACGGCGTCGTCGTCCGAGGGGATGTCCGAGTCCGAGTCGAGGCTCGCGCTCGACTCGGACGCGACGTCGCTCTCCGAGTCTTCCGAGTCTGTGGCGTCCGAGCGGTAGACGCGCCGCGCGGCGTCGCGCAGCACCGCAAAGGCGTCGCGAGCCTCGGCGTCCCGCGGCGCGGGCGTCGCCGAGCCTCCGCCGGCGACGACGACCGCCTCCTCCTCCTCGTCCGAGCCGTAGGCATCGTAGACGTCGCTGTCGATGTCGAGGTCCTCGTCGCGCTCCGAGCGTGCGCCGTCGGGAGACGCGGCGCGGCGGCGCGGCCCGGACGGCCCCAGCAGCGGGACGCGCTCCTCGGCGCCGCGGGCGGCGCCGACGCCGACGCCGACGCCGGCGCGCTCTTCGTCCTCCTCGTTCCCCTCCTCGTTGTCTTCAGAGTCGATCTCGTCGCCCGAGGCCGTCTCGTCGTCGGAGGGGAGCTCGGAGAGGTCGACGGCGAACGCGCCGACGCCGACGGCGGCGGCCGTGGTGGCGAGCGGGTCGCCCAGCGAGGGCTCCGGTCCGGGGGTCGGCGTGGGGGCCAGCGGGTCGCCCATCGAGGGTTCGAGGCCGATCAGCGGCGAAGGAGAGCGCGAGCGGCCAGAGGCGGCGGCCGACGCGGAGACGACGAAGACGGGCGACGAGCTGTGCTCGAGGCGCGCGGCGACGGCGCTCTCGGCGGTCGAGGAGAGCGAAAAGGACCTCGCGACGCCCTGGACGACGGAGCCGGGCGAGGGAGGGACGGAGAGCTCGGCGAGCGCAGAGCCGGCCTCCTCGGCGGCCTCCTCCGCGGCCTCCTCCGCGGCCTCCCTGACGCCGTCGGCGACGCTCTCCAGGTCCTCGGGGAGGGCTTCGGCACCCCCGGCGCTCCGGGCGCCCTCGTCGGCCTCGTCGGTCGCCGGTCGGAGACCGGCCTCGGGCGCTGGTGCGTCGGCGCCGCGCGAGTCCCCAGCGGGGGTCGCTCCCACGTCCCGAGCGGCCGCCCCGGCTCCCGGCGCGGCCTCGAGAGCCGCGCCGCTCCCCTCCCGCGCGCCGGACGCGCCCAGGGCGGGTGCGGCCGGCTGCGCGGGGTCGCCGAGCGCGGCATGGAGGGAGACCTCCCCGTCCAGCGCCGGGGATGGCAGAGTCGACGTCACGTCGGAGGCTGTATTGGAGGCGGAAAGGAGCGAGGTCGAGGTGCGGTCGCGCGCGCGAGGCCCGGTCGCGGGACTTCCCGCGCGCTTGTTCCCCCCCGGAGACCCCTTCCGGGCCGCGGCGGCCGGCGCCCTGCATCGGGTCGCCCGCTTCCCGTCCCCCCCCCCCCATCC
>PGFX01001065.1:0-16232 GCA_003612995.1 Prototheca bovis | reverse complement strand
GAGGCCTCTCACCGCGGGCCCTGTTCCGGGTGGGGCGGCCGCGCCCGCCCGCGTGGACGCGCCCGCAGGCGGTCAAGCTGGACCTCCACCACCTCTCCTCCTGGGCGGCGCAGCTGGCGGTCGCGGACGCGCTCTGCGTCGCCGCGGGCATCTCGGAGGACGCGTGGAAGGGCCGATACGTCTCGCGGGAGGAGCACGGCCGCGTCGAGCGCGAGACGGGCGACCAGGCCGGAACCGAAGCGCAAAGGCAGGCCGAGGCCCTCGAAGGCGAAGAGCGAGCGTGGGAACAAGAACGCGCCCACGAGGCGACGAGGGACGCAGACCAGGCCGGCGACGGTGGCCTGGGCAGCGTTGCCCCCCAGGGCGCCGCCGCCGCCGCCCCGGGCGCCGCCGCCGCCGCCTCGGGGGATGCTTCTCCGGGCGCCTCGCGTCCGGTTTCCTTTTTCGGCGACGGCGCCGGCGCTCTTGCGACGCCAGGCACTCCCTACGTGGCGCCGTGGGAGCTCCCGGCGCCCGAGGGCGCCGAGCGGTGGCCCCTCTCGCTCGCCACCCCCGCGCCCCCCCCCCCCCCCGTCCCGGACGCTGCCCCCCGGGACGCCGCTCCGCCCTGCTCCCCTCCTCCCCCTCCTGCGCTGCTTCCGGAGGGGTGGCGCGCGTCTCCGGAGGCCGCGCGCGCGTACGCCGAGGAGCGCGACCGCATGCTGAGCGAACAACGCGCGCTCGAGGCCGACGTGGCCTCGCGCGTGGCCGCCGCCACCTGGGGCCGCCGCGGCCGGAAGTCTGATGCGCCCGGGCCCGCCGCCGCCGCCGCGCCCTTCCCGGCCGCCTCCGGCGTCGCCGGCGCGCTCGCGGCGCTCCGCGATTGGGGCATCGACGACGAGGAGGAGGAGGAGGAGGAGGAGGAGGAGGAGAGGGAGGAGGACAAGGGGGAGAAGAACGGCGCGGAGGACGCCCAAGGCGGGGCTGAGGGTGGCCGTGACGACCCCGGAGCGGTCGATGGGGCCGCGTCTCTGTCCGCGCAAGTGCCTCCCGCTCCGGCTCCGGTGCCTCCGCGCGAGCTTCAGATCGTGTTTGGGCGCGGGCACCGCTCGTCGGCGAGCGCTCAGGACCGGGGCAACCTCGGCGAGGTGGTGCGCAGCTTCATGCGTCCGCTCGCGCGCTTCTTCTCGCTCGCGCACAACCCCGGCGCCATCATCGTCACCCCCGACCAGGTCGCCAGGGCGGCCGCCCTGCTGCGCGCCGAGGCGCTCGGAGCCTCGCCGCACGCCCTGGGGCGCTACCTCGTCGACGCGGAGGGCCACAGGGTCTCCAGGAGAGCCGAGAGACGCGAACGGGCCTCCAGAGCCTTCCGAGCGCGCAGGGACGCCAGGGGGGGAGGAGGGTGGCCGGGACAAGACCGAGGAGACGAGTGAGGGGGGGGGGGGGGGCAAACGAGCGCCCAAAGGACCCTTGAAAGGGGGGGGGGAGAAAGGCGTCGGCGCAGCAAAGCCCGACGCGTGCGACTGCATGCATGCGTGGAGCGAGTTGAGATGTCTCGAACGAGGCGATGAAGATGCGCTGTTTGTTTTCGATTTCCTTTCGACCTTTTTTCGCGCATTTTCTGCATTTTTTCCACCATTCTCGACCTCTTTGGGCACTTTCCGCGGCGTTTGCTCTTTTTTTTGCGCTTCTTTCCCTCCTTTTGCAACTTGGCCCTCTTCCACGCTCCCGTTCCATGTTCATCTCCCGTGCTCGTCTTTCCCGCTCCTTTCCCGACCCCCTGTCCGCCTCTCTCGACTCGTTTTCCGCCCTCCTTTTTCCTCCGCCCCGACGCCTTTTCGCCCTCCTTTTTCCTTCGCCCCGACGCCTTTTCGCCTTTCTTTTTCCTTCGTCCCGACGCTCCTTTCGCCTTCCTTGTCTAGTTTTCCGCTCAGTCCTGGTTCTTCCTCCCGTGCTCTTCCTTCCTGCCCTCTTCCCCGCTCTCGTTTGAATTCGCATCGAATTCGCTCTTCTTTCCGTCCGCTCCCGAGCGCCTGTGCGCCGCTGTAACTAGATCCCCTGTCGCTCCGTTTTCGCGACGCCCAAAACGTGCGTCGATCGCCCTTGGGCGCCCCCCCCTGACGCCGCCGCCGCCGCCACACACACCTCCGCAAGACGAGTGCAGGGTCGCGTCTCCCCTCTCTTCTCCCGCCTCCGCTCGCTCCCCCTCTCCCCTCTCCTCTCGCCTCCGCTCGCTCCCCCTCTCCCTTCTCTCCTCTCGCCTCCGCTCGCTCCCCCTCTCCCCTCCCCCCTCCCCCCTCCCCCTCTCCTCGGCTCGCGTTGCGGTCCAGTCGCCCAACTCGGCGCATCCCGAGCGCGCCTGCCTTCCGCCGCGCGTCGCGGCGGGTCTCACGGTGCAGACAATGCCACCGCAGCGCGTTTCCAAAGCATCGACGCAAAATACCGCGCCGCGAGGCGGCGCGCTGCGGGCCAACAGCTCGCGACCGCCTTCGGTTCGCGCCCTTTTCTACCCAGTAGGGCTGCGCTGGGTCCGGCCCCGCCCGCCAGCTCCGCCCTCTCCGCCGCCGGCGGGCGGCGTCGCGCAGTCTCCGGCGACGCGGTCTCCGACGCCCGATCTGGGCCCGTTGTGGGCCGTCTGGGCGCATCGGCGGGCGATCGGCCTCGCGTCGGCGCCTCCCGCGCGGCGCGCGGCGCACCCGGGCGGTCCGCGCCTCCCGCGCCGCCCGCGACCCTACGGTCCGCCCCCTCCCCCCCCTGCGAAACGCAGGCCCGCGCCGCGGGCCGTCCGCTGCGCGTGGGCCGCGCTGTCCCCTCCACACCACCCCCCCTCTTGTCCCCCTGCGCGCGCTCCCGCGCGCCTCGCGCGGACCGCGCCGGGAGGCCGGGCGGTCCTGGTGCTCTCCTCGCTTCCTCTGCGGTCACGGTTTCCCGGCGTTTTTCGGCACCCACGGGGCGTCGGAGGCGTCCGACGCGCGCGCTCCCTGCGCGATGTGATTGTGGGCGGTGCGGAAGCCGAGCCCATGCCGTCGCTGGGGGGGCTAGCGCCCCCCAGCTCGATGCTGTGGCGTGACTTTCTGCGCGACTACTGGACCGGAATTCGCCAGACGCCGCAGCTTTTGCGCCGATTGCCGTTTCGACGGCGAACCCTGGAGGAAGAGCTCAACGAGGCGCGTTTTCCTCCCGAGCGGGCTCTGCCGCGCCGCGGCTGCCGCGGCAGCAGCAGCAGCGGCGGAAAGCAGAACAAGGGGGAGAGCGAGGAGAAGGGGGGAGGGGGAGGGGGGAGGGGGGGGAGAGCCCGAGGAGAAGGGGGAAGTGGGCAAAGGGGGGAGAGGGTGGCAGGGCAGGAGAGTTTGGACAAAAAGGGGACGCAAGCGGGGGAGAGAATGGGGGGAGAGGGAGAGAATGGGAGGAGAGGGAGAGAATGGGAGGAGAGGGTGAGAATGGGAGGAGAGGGAGAGAATGGGAGGAGAGGGAGAGAATGGGAGGAGAGGGAGAGAATGGGGCAGAGCGTGAGAGCGGGAGGCGTCGGGGCCGAGGGAATGTCGTCCTTTCCTCCGACTTTCTCTCTCTCTCTTCCTCCCCTCTTCCTCTCTTCTTGTGCAGGCGTTGTTGAATGTGAGTCTTCAGCGGACGTTTACGACGTTTGGTCTGACGATGCTCGGTCTGGGCATCACGATCGGGACGGGCGTGACGACGCTGACGACGCAGATGGCGTCGACGACGACGGGCCCGAGCGTCGTGCTGTGCTACCTGATCGCGGGCGTGCTGACGCTGTTCGGCGGCGCGTGCTACGGCGAGCTGGCCGAAGCCTACCCCGTGTCCGGGGGCGGCTTCACGTTCGTGATGGTGACCTTTGGCGAGGCGGCCGCGTGGGTGGTCGTGACCACCTACTATCTGCAGTACTTTTCCGGCGTCGCGACGGTCGCGCGCGGCTTTTCGCTGCAGCTGGCGCGGCTGGCCGGCCAGGACGACTCGTTCTTCCGCGTGACCACGGCGGGGGGCTGGGAGCTCGACCCCATGGCCATGGGCGTGCTCTTCGCGGTCGACGCCGTGCTCGCCTTTTCGGTGCGCCGCTCCTCGCTCTTCATCTCCACCGTCACCTGCGTCAAGATCGCCGTCTTCGCCGCCATCGCCATCGCGGCCTACACGCACGCGCACGTCAGCAACATGCGGCCCTTCTTCGAGGCGGGCACCGGCGGATCGGGCGTCTGGGCGGGCGTCGCCGGCGTCTCGTTCACGCTCGTCGGGTTTGACTCGATCGCGAACGCCGCCGAGGAGGCCAGGGACCCGCACAGCCTCCCCGTCTCCATGCTCTGGTGCATCGGCATCGCGACCATCGTCTACATCTGCGTCTCCGCGGGCGTCGTCGCCATGGCGCCCGCGGCCGAGCTCGGGGCCTCCAACGGGATCCTCCACGCCTTTTCCTACGCGGGCCTCCCCGCCTTCGGACGCGTGCTCTCCGTCGGCGCCCTCCTGGGCGTCGTCACGGGACTCTTCGTCGGCCTGTACGCCATCGCCCGACTCACCATGGTCTGCGCGCGAGACTGGATGCTGCCGCCGCCCCTCGCCCGCATCTCCGCCAGAACCCAGACGCCCCTCGTCGCCCAGGCCTTCATCGGCCTCTGCATCGGCCTCATCGCGCTCATGGTCCCGGAAAGCTTCCTCTCGCCGCTCACTTCCTTCGCGCAGCTGCTCAACATGTTCATCGTCTCAAACGCGCTCCTCGCGAGACGATACCTCCCGGGACCCAAGTTTCGATTCACCATGTACGGAACCATCGAAGCCGCAAGGCAGGACGAAGCCCCGGCGCCCCCGCCCCAAAGGGACCCGCGCGCGGGCGGAGCGACGCTGCGCTCCGCGGCGTCCATCCTCGCCGAGGGACCCAGAGAGCCGGGAGAGAGCAGCAGAGGATGGGAGTCCGGACCAGGAACGGGACCGGGCTACGACGAGTCGTCCTGGGGACTCGCGACGGGAGGCACGGGCAACACGGCCGCAGACTCGGCGCTCGGCTCCCCGGGACCGGCGCCGCTCTCCAACGGAGGATCCGCCGCCAGACAGCACTCTGGAGAGACGGGATGGTTCAGAAGACAGTCCTCGCAGGGAACCGCAGCGCGAGACGCCGACTCGACCCACGTCTCGGGACGCCTCGGCTCGGCCGTCATCGGCAGGCTCGCGAGCCTGTTCCGCTCCTCCTCACGCCGCCTCGACGCACCGCACTCGACGCACCCCGCCGACGCCCAGACGCAGACCGCGACGCCCCGCGCGACCAACCCCGCCGACGCCCAGACGCAGGCCGCGACGCCGCACGCGACGCAGAGCGGCTCCATCGCGCTGATCGCCGCCCAGGTCGCCGCGCGCGACGGAGGGTGGCGGGGCGGCGGGACCGCGGCGGGGAGCCCCCCCGGCGCCGGCCCCGCCGCGATGCGCATGAGCAGCGGCCCGCTCGTGGGCGGCGGCGGCGCGGGGCAGCTCGCGAGCAGCCCCGGGGCCGGCCCGGGCCCCGGCTTTGCCCCGCCCGCGCAGAACCGCTTCATCCCGATCCCTGGCCCGGGCCCGGGCCCGGCGGGCCCGCGCGGCGCGAGAGGCCTCTCCAAGACCTCGTACCGCGTCGCGGGACACAGACGCTGGGACTCGCTGCCGCAGGGCGCCCTTGCCGGATCCTTCCCCCCGCAAGGCGGCCTCTGGGGCGGCGTGAGCCCGGCCACGAGCCCTGGCGGGTCGACGTCCGGCGCCTCGGCCGCCGCCGGAGCGCTGGGGATCGCGGTCCCGGGCGCGCCGGCGCCCTTTGGCGTCGCGCCGGGGGCGCCGCAGCCCTTTCCGTTCGCGGCGCCGGGCGCGCTGCCGCACTCGACCTCGGCGGCGCACCTGGCCGCGATGGCGGGCCCGTTCGCGGCGCTGCTCGCGCCGCCCGCGGCGCCCTCGTCGTCGCCGCCCTCGTTCCTCGTCGGCTCTGCCCCGGACCAAGCCGCGTCCGGCGCCCTCGGCGGGCCCGCGGCCGCGCTCGGCGGCCGCGCCGCCTCGCCGGGCGTCCAGCGGGCGTCGTCGCCCGTGCACGCGCCGTCGTCGCACGCGGCCTCCTCGACGCGCTCTCCGTCCTCGGCCACGCAGGACGGCAACGGCGCCGAGCCGCGCTTCGACTTTCTGCGCCGCGCGCCCTCGGCCCCCGTCCGCGGCCTGCGCGGCGCCATCGGCGGCGCCGCCGGCGCCGCTCACGCAGGCACGGTCGTGGGCGGCGGCGCAGTGCGCGGCGTTGGGGCGCGGAGCGGCGCAGGCGACGCCGAGAGGGAGGGCGGCGCCTCGGCGCGGGAGGCGGGCTCGGCCGCGCTCCCGGCCGGCCCGGACCGCTCGCTGCGCGGGGGCGTCCGGCGCCAGGTCTCGCGCCTCTCCGAGGCCTTTTCGGCGCTCGCGCGCGGTGCGAGCAGCGGCAGCGGCAGCGTGGGCAGCGGCGGCAGCGGCAGGGCGGAACTCGGCGTCCCGGGCCCTGGCGACGCCCAGGCGGGCTCCTCTTCCCGGGGCCACGCGCCGGGGGGCGATGCCGCGTCCGGGACCGTCGACCTCGGCGCGGCCGCGTCGGCGGCGTCCACGACGCCGTCGCCTCCGCGCTCCGGGCGCGGGAGCTGGAGCCTGACGCTTCCGCGCGCTCCCTCGATGCTGCGGCGCGACTCGGCGCTGTCGTCTGAGAGCCCCAGCCCGATGGGCCGCCGGTTCCGGTGGCCGTTCGCCCGCCAGGCGGGCGCGCGGGGCGGAGAGGACGCCGCGGCGTCGGTCGACTTGTCGCCAGGCGCGTCGCTGCCTGACGGAGACGACCCGGCGGCTCTCGACGAGGGCGGCAGCGTGCGGTCCGGCGCCGGCCGCGCGCGGGGCCGTGGCCGGCCGGGGCCCGGCGACGGCTCGGTGCACTCGGGGTCGAGCCGCGGGGGGGCGGGCGAGAGCGCGCACGGCGCGCTCGCCTACGTTCCTGCCGACAGCTACGCCCTCCTGGTCGACCCCGCGCGGCGACAGCCCAGCCCCGGCGAGTCGGCCAGACGCCCGCCCCGCATGCAGCGCGGCTCGGCAGACTCGTCCTCCCACGGCCCGGACGGCTCGCTGCGCGGGGACTGGCCGGTGCGCTCGCGCGAGGGGTCGGTGCGCGGAGACTGGTCGCAGCATTCCCGCGACGGTTCCATGCGAGGAGACTGGTCGCAGCATTCCCGCGGCGAGGGTTCGCAGCACTCTGCCGAGGGCTCGCGGCGCGGCGAGGGCTCGCAGCACTCTGCCGAGGGCTCGCGGCGCGGCGAGGGCTCGGCGCGTGGCGTGGCGTTTGCGCTCGCGCCCACGCGCCTCGGCGAGGGCGTGGCCGCGCTGGCGCGCCCGCCGCCCGTTCCGGGTTCGCCCGGCGTCTCGTTTTCCGAGCTCGCCTCGCTGTCGGCCGGACGCGCGTCGCCCTCGTCCGCGGGCGACCACTCCAACGGCAGTCGCGGCGGCGGCTCGCGGCGAGGCGCGGCGCCGGCGCGCTCGGCGCTGCGCCGGGCCAACAGCTCGCCGGACCACGACGCCGCCCCCCCCCGCCGCCGCCCGCCGAGGCGCGTGACGGTGCTCCGGACGCTCGAGGAGGAGACCGAGGCGGGCGCCGCCGGGGCCGACGTGGAGCGTGGCGGGGCCGCGGAGGCGGAGGCGTCGGGGCCGTCGGGGTCCTCGCCCACCGAGCGCGGCGGCAGCGGGGCCGCGAGGCTCGTCGAGGGCGGCGCTGTCGCGCGCCGCCGCGGGACGGACCCGCGCGCCGGAGATGACGCGGACCGGCGGCCCCTGCCCCCCGCCGGCCACCCTCCGGGCGCCTTTCCGCCCTCGCCCTCCCAGGCCCACCCCCCGGGCGCCTTTCCGCCCTCGCCCTCTCCGTCCTCCCCCTTCGGCGCCTCTCCGTCCTCGCCCTCCCAGCCTGCCCCCCCTGGCGCCGCTCCCGCCTCGGCCTCGCCCGCGGCGCTGCTGCCGCCGCGCTCGCCGTCGTCGCAGGCGCTGCGTCCTCCGTCGTGGCGCAGCGCGAGCTCCGCGAGCGGGGCCGGCGCGGGGAGCTCTGGCATCGTCACGATCGGCAGCGGCGTCGCGAGGCGGTCCAGCTCGTCCGGCGTGGCGCCCACGCTGGCGCTCGGGTTTTCCTCCTCGTCCTCCTTGCGCGCAGTGCGACTCGCGTCCGCATCGACCGTCTCGGGCCGCGGCTCGGGCTCCGCGGGACGCCTGGCCGCGGCCGAACTCGGCGGCTCCGCGGGACGCCTGCCCTCTTCCAGCCTCGGCGGCTCCGCGGGACGCCTGGCCTCCCCGAGCTTTGGCGGCTCCGGGTCGTCGTCGTCGGTCGGGCTGCGCGTCGGTTCCGTTTCCTCCCTGGGCGGTCAGGCGTTCGCAGCAAACTCGTCGGCGTCCTTTTCGGCGCTCAGGCCCGTCTCGGTGCACTCGGACGCTCCCTCGCTCTCGGACGGCATCGCGCCCGCGCTCGCGGGCCGGGCCGGCTCGGGCGACCGCGGGGGGCGCTCCCTCCCCGAGGCGCGCCGGCGGGAGTCTCTCGGCGACTCGTCCGCGGGCGCAGGGTCCATCGGAGCCACGCCGATCCCCGAGGAGGGCGAAGAGGAGCTCGGCAGGGAGGGAGCCGGCAAAGGGGAGGCGGACACAGGCGCTGCGGGCGAGAGGGCCGCGGCGCCCGCCGCCTCGCTCTCCCTCTCGTCTGCGCCTCCGGCTGTCGCTTCGTCCGCAGCTCCCCCCCCGCCAGCGGGATCGTCGCGTCCGCCGTCTCCGCCGTCTCCGCCGGTGCGGCTGCCTTCGGACGAGCGAACCCTGACCGTCCCCTCGCCGGACGAGGCAGACCGCATCGTCGCTGGGAACCACGACCAGATCGTCCTCGCCGTCATCGTTCAGACGGACGCGGGAGAGGACGATCAGCCGGAGGACGAGCGCGCAGCGGCAACGGCCGCCCGAGCCGCGCCCGCCCCTCCCTCCCCCTCCACGATCTCCGCGCCGCCCCACGCCGGGCGCGCCGCCGCCCTGGACTCGCTCGCGACCATCTCGCATGCCATTCCCAGCTCGCGGGTGGGCGGTGGAGACGACGCCAGAGGCGCCGGCGCCGCGGGTGAGGGAGGCGCAGAGGCGCCCCGGGCGAGAGGCGAGAGAGGGGCGGAGGCGTCCCAAACGAGCGGCCGGGAGGCTGTCCGGGCGGGTCTTCCCTTTTCTGGCGAATCGCCCGCCGACGGCGCGCGCCCCGAGTCCCTCCCCGCGCTCCGCGAGGCAGAGTCATTTGCGCTCGCGGCGCCCGGGCTGCCGGACCTCGCGGCGGCGTCGGTCTCGCTCTTCCCGCGGCGGCTGCCGCAGCACGCGACGGACAGCGCCGCCTCGTCGTCGTCCGCCTCGTCGCCGGCGACGGCGCAGGCGTCCTCGCGGCCCGTGCCGGTCCCGTCGCGGCCGTCGCGCTCGGCAGCGTCGTCGCTGATCCAAACGCCCTCGAGCCTGGCGACGCCCTCCTCCCAGAGCTCGCAGCGCTCTGGCCGGGAGACCTGGAGCCTCGAGGGCGGCCTCTCCGTCATGGGCCGCGAACCCACCTTTGCGACGCCCTTTGCGCGGGGGGGGGGCGGCGCCGGACGCAGCCCGGCCGCCTCCGTCGTCCGGGACTCGCTCGGAACGCCCGAGACGCCGTCGAGCGCGCAGCAGAGCGACGCGGGAGAGCAGAGGGAGCGCGACCCGAAAGGGGAGGCGCGCGCGGGCGAGGGGGGAACGCCGCCCCTCGTGCCCGCGGCGCCGGAAGCCCCCGGGCACGCCGGCGACGAAAGCCACGGCGGCGCCGTCGCCCCGGCGGCAGGCGGCGCTCGCTCGACGAAAGCCGCAGACGCTTCCGCGGCCGTTGTGGCCTCCGTCGAGGCTCCCTCGCCCACCGCGGACGCGGCCGCCGTCCCTATCGCGGCTCCCTCGCCCACCGCGGGCGCTGCCGCCGTCCCCATCGCGGCTCCCTCGCCCACCGCGGGCGCGGCCGCCGTCCCCGTCGCGGCTCCCTCGCCCACCGCGGGCGCGGCCGCCGTCCCCATCGCGGCATCCTCTTCCCCGCCGTCCTCCGTCGCGGCCGCTCCCGCGTCCATCGTCTCCGCCGGCGACTCCGCGGCCACCGCGCGCATGGCGCCACCGACCGCGCCCTCGCCGACGCCCGCGCTCACCCCCCCCTCGGCCTCGCCCGCGGCGGCGGCGCCTCTGGCGTCGTCGCAGGCGCCGTCGTCCGTGGGCCCCCCTGCGGCTCCGATCCCGACGCTGTCTGGTCCGTTCGCGCAGGCGGCGTCGGGGCGCGCCTCGCCGCTGCCGCGCGCGATGCCGTCGGCGCCCATCGCGTCGCCGTTCGACGTCGCGGCCGACCCCGCGGGCGGCTACGGCGTCCCGGGCCGCGTCTCGCCCGTCGCGGCCCCGACGGGCTCCGCGGGAGGGTCGCCGGCCAGGGCGCTTCCCGCGGCCGCCGCGCAGCCTTCGCCGACGCGGGGCTCGCGGCCCCCGACCCCGCCGTCGCCGACGCGGGGCTCGCGGCCCCCGACCCCGCCGTCGCCGACGCGGGGCTCGCGCCCCTCGACGCCGCCCTCGCCGCGCGGCGTCCGCGCCGTGACGCACGTGCTCTCGTTCGGCTCGGACGCGGGCCCGGGCGCGCGCTCGCCCGCGCCGGGGCGGCCGCTCTCGGCGCTCGGCGGGACGACGCCGGCGGCGTCGGGGGCGCCGGGGCTCGGGCGCGGCCCGTCGCCCTCGCTGGGTCTGCTGCCCTCCAACTCCAACCCGCTGGCGCCGGTGGACGCCGACCAGCAGCAGCTGGAGCTGTACCAGCAGCAGCTGCTGCAGCAGCTCGCGCTGCAGCAGCTGTACCAGCAGCAGCTCGCGCTCGCGCAGTACCATCAGCAGCTGAGCCAGCAGGCGCTGACGCCCGAGCAGCAGCAGCAGATGCTGCAGCAGTACCAGCAGCAGCTGCACGCCTACCAGCTGTACCAGCAGCAAGCCGTGCTGTTCGCGCAGCAGCAGTCGCTGCAGCAGCAGCAGGCGTACCAGCAGCAGCTGCAGCCGCAGCAGTCGTTCCCGTACCTGTCCGTGCAGGACGCTGCCCGGTCGGGCTCGCTGGCGCCCTCGACCGCGAGCCGCCGCCGGTCGGGCCGCCTGGGCGGCGCGCCCTCGCGGCTGCGGCTGCAGCGCGGCGAGTCTGGCGCGTCGCAGCTGCGCTTCCACCCGGACGCGTCGGTGACGTCGCAGATGCGGCTGCAGCGGGGCGAGTCTGGGCTCGTCGCCTCGGCGGCCGGCTCGGCGAGCGCCTCTGGCCTTGCCGACCCCGCGGCCGAGGCCTCGCTGCGCGCCCACGACGCCTCCGGGACCTCGGGGGCCCGGTCCGGCTCTCCTCGCCTGCGCGGCGGCGCGTCGGCGTCCTTTTCGGCAGCGCTGCACCGCTCGACGCCCGTGCCCACGCCCGGCGTCCCTCCGCCGCCCCCGCTGTGGCACGCGCCCATGGCCGCGGTCGGGTGGCTGGCGAGCGCCACGGTGGGCAAGCGCCGCCGGCTGCGGCGCCGCAAGGCGCTGCCGCTGACGCAGTCCAACCTCGAGCTGGCTCGCTCGGCCATGCGCGACCGCGGGACGCGCCTCAAAGAGGCGCGCGACGAGGCCATGCTGCTGTCTCCCTGGAAGCGCTTTGGCGGCGGCGGCGAGGCCGGCAAGCGCGGCTTCTTCGGCCGGCTCGCAGGGGCCTTTGGCGCGGGCGCCGGCGCAGGCGCGGGTGCCGACGCCGACGCCGACGCCTTCGCGTCCGCGGCGCCCGTCTCGTCGGCGGCGCCCGGCCACGCGCCTGGCGAGGCGAGCGTGCGCGGCGGGCGGTCGCGTCGCCGCGCCGGCGAGGGCGAGGGCAGCGCGCACGGCGGCCGCGCCTCCCGCCGCCACGCCGGCGAGGGGAGCGTGCGCGGGGGTGCGCGGGGCGGCGACTCGAGCGTGCGCGGGGGCGCTCTGGGCGGCGACTCGAGCGTGCACGGGGGCTCCAAGGGCGGTCGGCGCCCTGGGCACTGCCGGTCGTCGTCGCTGGGCGGCGCCGCCGCTCCCCCCTCGTCGTCGGACGGCGCCGGGGTGGGCTCGGGATCGGCTCTGCGTCCGCTGGGCGGCTCGATGACGCGTTTGGCGTCGTGGTACGGCTCTCCGACGCTGTCGATGGCTCCGAGCCGCCGCGACTCGCTTGCCGTCTCGCTGGGCAGCGAGAGCGGCCGCGGGTCGTCGTCGATCGACGGGGTGCGGGAGGAGCTGGCGGTCGAGCGCGGCATGGAGGATCTCGACGACGCCTGGAGCGACGAGGACTGGGATTTTCCCGACGACCTCGACCTCTGGCGCGCGCGCGTCGAGGAGGCCGAGCTCGACTCTGCCCTCGGCCTCGGCCCAGACCCCGAGTGGGGAGCCACCCTCGGCCACGGCACGGGAACCAGCGCCGGAGGACTCGCCTCCTACGGGGCGACCGCCGCCGGAGCCTACGGCGCCTTTGGCCCCGCCTACGGCGCCTACGGCCCCCTCTCCGCCTTCATCCCCGGCGGAGGGGGGGGCGCGGGCGCCGGCGGCGGCGGCGGCTGGGGCCGCGGCGGCGGCGGCTTTGGCTTTGGCTTTGGCGGCGGCGGCCGCGGCCGCGGTCCCCCGCCAGGTGGGTCGTCGTCCGGCGGGTTTGGCTCGGACGGTCGCGGCCTGTCGTCGCTGCCTCCTCCCCCGCTTGTCCCCGGGGGCAAGCCGTGGGAGGCGTTGGGTCCGACGCCGTGGGAGCTCGCGTTTCCGGACGCCAAGTTTGCGAAGAAGCGTCGTCGCGCGATCGCTCGTCTGCTGGACCCCGGCGGCGCCAAGCGCCGTCGTCGCGCGCGGCGCGCGGTCCCCCCCCGCCCGCTGCGGCAGCGGCTGCGCCGGCTGCTGCGCGCCCCTCGTCGCGCGGTGATGCGCCTGCCTCGTCGCCAGCGTCGCGTGGTGGTCGCTCTGCACATGCTGAGCATCGCGCTGACGTCTCTGACGCTGGGCATCTTCTACTGGGTGACGGCGTCGCACGACTCTGGCGGGCGCGTGCAGCAGATTGGCTGCTCGATCATCGTCGTCTTCTGGGCGCTGTCGGTGGCCTCGATGGCGCTCTTCTGCCCGCTGCAGCGCACGCCGCCCGGGTTTCGCATCCCGGACGCGCTCATGCCCTCGGTGCCGGCGGCGGCCATCGGGCTCTCGGTGCTCGCCTGCTGCTCGCTCGACGCCGTCACTTACTACCGCATCCTCGTCTGGTACGGCGGCGTCGTCGTCTTCTACTTCCTCTTCTGCCTCCCCATGTCCTACATCAAACACTACAGACTCGACTTTGTCAACACGGAACAGTTCAACGTCGTCGAACTCAACTACCAGGACGGACAGTGGCAACCTTCCGCCGCCACCGCGGGACGCATGGCCGTCACCTCGCTCGGCGAAGCCTCGGCGCTCCCGGCCCACAAACGAACCGCCACGCACGGAGGACCCCCCGGACAGCCCGCGGGGGGGGGGCTCGGCGACAGCCCGAGGGGAGGGCCGGGAGGGGGCGGAGGCTGGGGAGCAGCCGCGGGCGTCGAGGCCGCCGCGCGATGGGGGGAGGCCGCCGGAGCCGCGGCCGCCGGAGCCGGAACCGGAGCCGGAACCGGAACCTCGCCCCGGGGCATGGGCATGGGCATGGGCATGGGCATGGGCATGGGCATGGGCAGCGCGAGCGGAGCCCCGTCCGCGTCCACGTACGCGGGATCGTTCGCCCCGCAGGGATACTACTACCCCTCGACGGGAACGCTCAACTCGTCATCCTTTGGCCTCGGCTCCTCGGGCCTCCCCTCGGCACCCATCGGACCGGGAGCCCTCTCCTCGGGACCGCTCGCGCCAGGAACGGCGCCGGGCGCCTACGCGCCGGGGCCGCTCGCGCCAGGAACGGCGCCGGGCGCCTACGCGCCTGGGCGCGGCGGCGTCCCGGGCTCGCGCTCGGGCTCTGGCGGAAACGCCGACCAGGGCGGCCTTGCCGCGCCCAACGCCTCCGGAAGCGTCCACGGCGCCGCGGGCGTCGCGCCGCTCACGGCCCGGCGCCAGAGCCGCAGGGCCAGCCAGGGCGCCGCGGGAGGCGGCGGAGGCGACATTTCCCCGAGACCCTCGAGCGTCCTGCCCTCCGTCCCAGAGTGAAGCGCCCGAGCACCCCGCCCTCTGTCTCGGAGCAAAGCGCCCGAGCACCCTGCCTGCGCTCCACGCCCCCTCTTCTTTCCCCCCTTTTCTTTTTCTGACCCACACCTCCCCTCTTCCCCTCTCTCCCGTCTCTCTCTTTTGACGGGCAAAACTCTCACGGCCCCACGCTCCCCTCCCCCTTCACCCGGTCTCCCCTCTGTTCCCCCCCCTCTTCTCCTCCCTTCCCTCCTCATCCCTCCCCATCCCCTTCCCTCCTTCCCTCCTCATCCCTCCCCATCCCCTTCCCTCCTTCCCCCTCCACCACCCGCCACCCCTCATGGGCGCGCGCTCCGAACGGGCGCGAAACGACGTTATACCCTTTCCCGGTGCCCTTTTTTTTCTCTCCCTCGCTGCCTTTGTACCCTTTTGAAACTCTGTCCGAGCGACCGCTGGCGAGGCGCGAGCCGGTCGGCGCAGAGGGGCACGCGAGGGGGCCCGCCGGGCGCGGGCGCCGCGCGCGCGCGTTCGTTTCGTTCGAAGCAGAGTTACATGCGCGCGCCGGCGCCGAGATGCCCGTTTCCCGTTCTGCGGCTCGGGGGGCCGTGGGGGACGGCCGCCCGGAGCTCGCGCCTCCGCGCTTGGCCCCGTTCCCCGGTCCGTCGTTTCGGCTCTCGTCTCGGTGAGCTCTGGGCGAAAATCTCCCGGACGCACCTGCCCCGCAGGTCCCCTCCCCCAAAGTGCGGCGTTCCTTCCGCGGCTTGCCCTTCCAGAATTGCTTCGAGCTCGAGCTGTCGAGGGTCGAACCGGCCCGGCCGAAAAGTGGGCGGGCGGATGGACCCAAAGGGACCCGTTCGTTCGATCGCGGCGATCCGGGCTCGAGGCGCGCAGGGCCGAGTTTCTCGATGTGGGCTCGAGGGGCCCGGAGCCGAGTTTCTCGATGTGTGCTCGAGGGGCCCGGAGCCGAGTTCCTTGCGGTGTGGGCCTTGCGCTTGAGAGTTCCGCGATCCGATCTCGAAGCAAGCGTCTCCCTTTCGGCGTGTGGTTCGGGGAGTTTCGGTCGTTTCCGGTCTACTGGTTGGCGTAGGCGAGGGTCCACTCTCTGGCGACCCGGAGGGCGTCCGCCTCGTCGGTCTTCCAGTGCCGGGCGACGTTTTCGTCGAGCGGGTCGTCGGGGTTTGGGGCGCTCATGAGCGCCTGGATGGAGAGGAGCACGGTGCGGATCTGGAGGGCCGGCGACCACTTGTCTTTGAGCACGTCCAGGCAGATGCGCCCCAGCTTGTCCACGTTCGGGTGGTAGATCCGAGTCAGAAAACGCACCTTGGGAGGAGCCATCGGGTACTCTTCCGGAAGGAAGAGCTCCAGGTGGAACACACCACCGGCATACGGAGAGGCGTCCGGACCCTGGATCAACACGTGAAAGTACCGGAGGTTGTCCGGAGACGGAGACGCCGAGATGCCCGGAACTGGAAAGAAGGGAGGGAGGGAGGGGGGGGGAACATGATGGGGGGGCATGGCATGGGCGGGGAGTGGGGCATGGGTGGGGGAGGCATGGCATGGGGGGGGAGGGGGGGGATTTGGCATCGGCGGTGGGGCAAGGGGAGCACGGGGGCCTGTGCTCCACCGTTGTCTACCGTTCCCCGCCTCCCCCAACCACCACACCCCACCACCATTCCCCACAATCCCAGTTGCAGAGGCGGGCCGACGAAAAAGAAAATCCCAGACCCCGCAAGGCGCGCATCTGCGCGCGCGCGGCGCGGGACCACCCCCGGCGCTCGCAACCGCGCCCCCGCCAGAGCGCGTTCGGGTCTCCCTGCCTCGCCCACGTCCGGACTCTGCTCCGCTCCGTCCTGCTTTGCCCGCTCCGCTCGCTCCCCGCCCCCTCGACCGCCCCGCCTCCCCGCGCACCAGGCTCGGTCGCGAGGCGGTGCGTCTCCTGCGCGCGGAAACAGGGTGGGAAACGCGGTGAGCGGCGAGGTTGGTGCGGGGCGACCGCGGCGCGACGCGGTCCGCGCCTGGCCGGCCTCGCGCGCGCCCTCGGCGACTCGAGCGCGGCTGCTCCCAGATTGCGACCAGCTCCTCTCGCTCCCCCCCCCCCCCCCCCCCCCCCCCCCCAC
>PGFX01001054.1:0-16255 GCA_003612995.1 Prototheca bovis | reverse complement strand
GGCCTGGGAGTCGCCGCGCGCGCGCGCGCGCGGCCAAGGCGCTCGAGCGCTTCGCGGCCGCCGAGGCGCGCTGCCTCTTCTGCGGCTGCTCTCCGACAGAGACCAACGTGCGCTGCACGAGTCGAGCGAGGCGCACCGCACCGCCTCCCTCATCGCGCCGCGCGGCCCGCTGCGAGCTCGAGCGCGCGACCGCGGAGGTCCGTCGCCCCCGCGCCGCGCGGGACGGGGCTCGCGAACGCCCGAGCGCGACCCGCGCCAGGTCCACGCGCGGCCCTCGATCGCACGCGTTCGCCCAGTGGCTCTGGACGCGCCGCGGCGAGGCGTTCCGGCTTGCTGGCGCGAGCGCGCGCCGGCCGTCGAGCGGCGCGGGCAGCGCAACGGGGGGTGGGTGGGTTTCGAGTTGCGCCGCGCAGCCCGCGCGGCGCTCCGTTTCTCGCGACGACGCGACGCCGCTCCACCCCAATTCCCTCCGTTTACCACTGCTCCGCGTTGACTTTTTCCCCGCGCAGGCGCTCCACCCATGGAGGGCAGCGGCACGAGCCGCGCCCTTCTGGGCGCGGCCGTTTCGCAGCCCTGCGAGGACACCCCGCGGGCGGCCAAGCCGGCGCCGCAGCTCGAGCCCGGCACGGCGGCGAGCGCCGTCCGCTGCGGCTCCCGCATCCCGCTTCCCGGGGCCGCGGCCGCGGCAGCCCACGTTCCCGCCTCGACGTCGTTCTGCAGGACTGGTCTGCCCCGCGCTCCCACGGCGGACGACGGGCGCCCCGACGAGAACGCCCCCCCTGCCGCGCCCGGCGGGCTGCTCGAGGGCGCCGGGAGGCACGTGGTCGCCGCTCGGGCCGCCGTCGCGCAGCCCCGGCGCGTGGGCGGCGGCAACGCCGCCGGGTACGCGCTCGGATATGCGTCCAACCACGCCGGCCGCGTCACGATTCCCGGGCCGGCCGGCCCCGGCGCCGCGAGGCCCCTCGGACGGGGCGGCGTCGGGCCCGTCCCCGCCAGGGGAATCGGCCCCGGGCGGGGACGAGGGCTCGGCGCCGCCGGCCCCGGCCGCCTCGCGGGCAGGACCGGCGCTCGCCCTGCACCCGCCGCCGGGCGCGGTCTGGCGCCCGTCCGCGGGGGGGCGGCGGGTTTGGCTGGGCGGGGTGTCGGAGCCGCCGGCCTGGCGCCGGGACGCGGCGGGCCCGCCGCAGCCGCGCCTCAGCGGTCGAGCAGGATCCCCGCGCCGCAGGCCGGACCGGCGCGGTCGGTCGGGGCAGGACCTCCCGTCGCGTCGCGCCCCCTTCCCCGCCCTCCCTCCGCCCCGGGCCCCGCACCGTCGCGCCCGTCTCCGCCCGCCGCCTCTGCCTCCGCTCCGTCTCCCGCGCGGCCGGGCGCTCCGCCTCCGTCTCCCGCCCCGTCGGTGGCCGTCAGCGATCTCGACGACGGCGACCTGCCGACGCCGGCCGCGCTGGGCGTGCTGCGGGCGCTCGAGCGGGGGCTCACGCCCGGGCGCACCGGCGTCCCCGCTCTCGTCTCCAACCCCGCCTACTGCGACGCACCCGCCCCGACGGTGCAGGGCATGATTACCTCGGCCGCGTACGAGCGCGAGACCGAGGCACTGCCGCGGCGGCGCCCCCCGCCGTTTGGCGCTGGCCGGGTGCCGCACACCGGGCCCGTGGCGCCCTCGCCCGGCCCAGACTCGCTGCTGCGCGCTTCGCCCGCGGGCCTCTCCCCCGAGCCGACCTGCGCGGACGACGGGCTATTCGGGGCCTGCACCCCCGGCGGCTCCGTCCCCATCACCCCGGGGTCGGCCGCGTCCCGCGCGACCGGCGACACCGCAGGCCTGCCCTCGCCGCCCTCGCTCTGGGGGGGCGCCACCGCAGGCGCCGAGTCGCTGCTGCTCATCACCCCAGACGCCAAGGGCCGCGCGATGCGCGGGTTCTTCGCCGCAGGCGACGGCTCCAGGCTGGAGAGGACCGTCGAAAGGAGCGCCGAGGGAAGGTCGGGCGGCCGGGCGGGCGTCGCCGCGAGCGCGTCGCTGGGCTCGGGCCGAGGCGCTGCGCTGGGCACCGGCGGAGCCGCGGGCCGCTCTACGAGCGCCGCGACTCCGTCCACGTCCTCGGCTTCTTCCGCCTCCTTCGCGCCCCGGACGGGCTCGCGACCCCTGGGCGCCGCTCCACCGGCCCGGGACCCGTTCCGCACCCCGGCCGGAGGGCTCGCGCCCGGCGGCGGGCTGCGCACAGCGGCGGGCCCGCTCTCGGCCGAGCCCTCGCTGCGCACATCAGGCCAGGCGACGCTCGAGCCGCCCTCGCCGCTGCACGGCATGCTGGAGGGATCGATCGACGACGAGCTCTCGCGCCTCGGCGACTCGCCCTCGCTCCGGGCGCCCGACCTCGCATCTGTCTCCAAGCCGACCCGGAGGGCGGGCAAGGGCGCTGGGAGGCTCGTCGTGCCCACCTCGGCCTCGCACGCCGGCCGAGACGCGAGCTCCGCCGAGCTTCGGTCCCCGGCTTTGCACGACGTTTCCTCCGCGGGCTCCGCCGAGTTCCAGTCCCTCGCATCGTACGACGCTCCCTCCGCGAGCGTCACCGAGCTCCCATCCCCGATCTCACCCGCACCGCCCGCCTCGGGAGCGCAGAGCCCGGCGGCGGCGCGCGCGTATCGCGCCGCGCGGGCGCAACGCGCCGCCGAGCTCATCGCCGCGCACGGATCGGCCCTGGCGCTGCAGGCCACGCATCCCGTGCCGCTCTCGCTCCCGTCCCCCACGCTCGCCTCGCCTGCCGAGACGCCCCGCCGCGCCGGCCGTCCACCGCTCCCGCCGGGGGCGGTCGCCGGCCCCGCGGCCGCCACGCTGCCGCCGCTGCCGCCCTCGCGCCGGGCCTCGCCGTGCGCGACGCCGGCGCGTCCCACGCCGCGCCGGGCCCCGGCCGCGCCCGCGGCGTCCGCGCGGGCGGCGTCGACGCCGCTGGCGACGCCCGAGATGGCACGGGGCTCGCCCGGCGGGTGGCTGGCTCGGCGCGGACTGGGCGCGCTGTCAACGCCCGCGCGCCAGGACATCGCGCGGCTCTGGGCACGCGCGGCCACGGCCTCGACCGCGGAGCGCGAGAACGAGGTGCTGCGTGCGCGGCTGCGCGACGTCGAGGAGGCCCTCGCGGCGCTCGGGGTCGGCGACGAGGCCGACGACGGCGGCGACCGCCAGGGCGCGCCCGCGGGCGCCGCTCGACCGGGTTTGTTCGGCTCGTCGCCGCCAGACGGGTCCCCGAGCGGCTCACCGACGGCCGTGGGCGCCGCCACCGACCTCCCGGCCCTCTCGCGCCGCCTGGCGACGCCGGCCCGCCGCGTGCTCTCGGCGGGCCAGGCTGCACGCGCGCTGGCGCGGCACGAGGCCGAGATTTCCGCTGCGCGTGCGCGGCAGGAGGCGCTCGAGGCCGCGCGCGCGGCGCGCGAGGCCGCCGAACAGGCCGTGGCGGTCGCCCAGGCCGAGGCGCGCGAGGCCGGCGAGGCGGCGCGGCGCGAGGCACGCGAGGAGGCCGCGGCGGCCGCGCGCGCTGCGACCGAGGCCATCGAGGCCACGCGCGAGGAGCAGCGGCGCGCCTACGACGAGGCGCGGTCGGCGCGCGAGGGCCGCGCGGCCGCGGAGCGCGAGCTCGCGCAGGCGGCCGAGGCGGCCTCGCGCATGGTGGCGCTCGCGGCGCGCGTGCAGGCCCTCTTCGAGGCCTCCGAGGCCGAAAAAGAGGAGCTCAGGATCGCTCTGGAAAAGGCCGAGCGGGGAGCAAAGGCCGACGGAGGGCTCGGAGAGGGCGGGGATCGGGCGAGCGAGGAGATCGGCGGCACCACCTCGGGCGACGGAGACGAGCGAGCTTTGGAAGGGGGCGTCGGCGGAGAGGCGTCGCGGTCTGGGGCGCCAGGCGAAGACGCTCTGGGCGGCTCGTCGGCAAACGAGCCCGCTCGCGCCGCCAAGCCCTCGCACTCGCCCTCGTCGTCGGCTGTCTCGACCCGCTGCGCCCGCGGCGCCCCCGCTTCCACCGCTTCGCGCGGCTCGGCACCGCCGCGCCCGTCGGCGTTCGTCCCTGTTGCGCCTCCGACAGAGCCGCAGTACGACTCGGACCGGTTCGAGGACAGCTTCGACGTTCCCTGCGATGGTTCGGAGAGCCCTTCGTCGAGCGTCGGCGAGGGTGCCGGCAGCGTCGGCAGGCCCGAGAGCTTCAAGAGCGCCGCGGATGCGGGCGAGGGCGAGGACGACGGGGAGAGCGCCGACGAGGACGAGCCGGCGGACGATGCGGCTCCGCCGTTTGCGCCGCCGCTTGTCGAGGAGGAGGCGCTCCCTGCGGCCTCCCCCGCCGGGTCGCCCGTCCCCCCATCCGCCGCCACCTCGCCCCGGGCCATCTCGTCGTCCCCCCCGGCGGCCCAGCTGCTGTTCCCCTCCTCGCGCGCTGCCACGCCCGCGTCCCGCCGCGCCTTTGCGTCGCCCGGAGGCGTCTCGTTCGCCAGGTCCTCGACGGCGTCGCCGGGGGGGCCGCCTGCAGGGCCCCAGGCGGCCTCGCCCGCAAGCCCCTCGCCCGTCTCGGCCTCGCCGGCCGCGACCCCAGCGCCCATCTCCGGCCCTCCACCGTGCACACCAGAGCAGCCCTCGGCGGCGCGCCGCGGGCTACTGGCGCGCACGCCCGCGACGGTCCGCGCTCGCCTGGCGGCGGCCCGCGACGCGCTGCTGGGCGCGCACCAGGCGGCGATGGCTCTGCACGTGCAGGGCAGCGATGCCTCGCGCGACGCGCTGGTCCGGGAGACCGAGGAGGAGCTGGACAGGCTCGAGGCGCTGCTCGGCGAGAGCTGGCTCGACGACGTCGAAGACGACGATGCCGAGGCGGACGGCGCGATCGGGGCCGAAGCCGAGGCCGAGGCCGAGGACGTGTTCGGAGCAAACGGAGCGGACGAGGCGGAAGTCGGGAACGGCGGCGGCGGAGCGGGCGGCGCGAACGGCGCGTTCGCCGCCAGTCTGACGAGCTCGGCCGCGTTCGCCAGCGCCGACGGAGCGGGGCGCCTCGCGGGCGTCGCGGGCGTCGCGGTCGCCCCGAGCCCGCGGGTCCGCTCCGCGACGCCCCGGGGCCTGGGCACGTCGCCCTCGCCGTTCCCCGCCTCGCGTCGCGGCGGCTCGCGCTCGCCGCTTGTCCCGACCTCGCTCGAGCGCGCGTTCGCGGAAAAGGCCGCGCTGCTCGAGGCCGCCTCGCCCGCGCTCGCGGCCCGCATGGCCCGCGCCTGGGCCGCCGAGGGCGAGGTCGACGACGACGCGTTCCCGCGCCAGGGGTCCTTTTCGAGCCCCGACGACCTCGACGAGTACGAGTGGACCGAGACGGGAGACGCACGTGACGACGCGACGGACTCGGGGGACGAGGTGGCCATGCGCATCGCCTTTGGTGACGCCCACGACGAAGTTGCCGAAGGTGCCCCCCTCGGGGCCCCGCTCGCCGAGCGCGATGGCGTCCTCCCCGGGGACGCTCGCAACCCGCTGTCCCCTGCACGGCTCTCCGACGTCGGGGACTGGGACGAAGACAAGTGGGGGGCGCGGAAACGCGACGACAACGACGACGACGAAAACACCGAGCTGGACGGAGGCGACGTCTCTGCGAGCCCCGGTGGCTTCCCGGACCGCTCGCCGCTGCCGGCCCTCGAGGAGGCGTCGGCCTCGGACCTAGGCGCCGGGTTTTCCGCCTATTCCGACGCCTCGCGGCGCAGCGGAGCGGAAGCCGACGCATTCTCGTACGCGCAGACCGCCTCGCCCTCCCCTTCGGCCTCCGCTTCCGCGCCTCCCCCCGCCGACGCCCTTTCGGCCCGCGCTGGCGCCCCAGAGTCGGCCCCGGCGCGCGCCACGCCGTCCTCTCGCCGCCGAGGCGCGCCGTCCCCATCCCCGCTCGCGTCGGTGTGCGGCTCGACGCGCGGCCCGGGCTTTACCCGAACCGGCGCCGGGCAGGGCCTCGGCGTCTCGACGCCCCCGTCGCTGGCCTCGGCTTGCTCGCTCGCGCGCGGCGCCCCGTCTCCGTCCGGGTCGGTTTGCGGATCGGCGGTGCCGTCGCTGCGCGGGATCGTACGCGCTTCCACTCCATCCTCGGCGGCGCTCTCGGCCCGCTCGCGGCGCCTGTCGCCCTTCCCGGGCGGCGCAGCCTCACCGATGGTGCGCCGCTCCCCGGGCGCGGTGGTGACGACGCTCGACTTTGCGCACTTTGATCTCTCCGTCGCATCCCTGGCCGCGGCGTCACGCGAGGCGTCGCCGGCCGGGTCGGCGAGATCGCCGGCCGGCGTCAGCGTCTCGTTCGGGTCGGCGGCCCGCGCCCCCGCCGAACCGGCCGCTGGGGGCCGGGGAGGTGCGGTGGAGCAGGTGATCCCGCATTGCAGCGGGGCCGAGCCCGGCGAGGAAGCCGGGTCGCCGGCAGCACAGATCGGAGGGACCGCAGACGGCGACCAGGAAACCGTCGCTGCGTCCGGAGGCGGAGACGTCGCCGAAGCGCCCGTGGCCTCGCGAGAGGTCTCCGGCGGCGCCGCAGACGAAGTGACCGACGGCCCCGCATCTCCCGTGGGCGAAAAGGCCACCGGCTCCGCATCTCCCGTGGGCGAAAAGGCCACCGGCTCCGCATCTCTCGTGGGCGAAAAGGCCACCGGCCCCGCATCTCCCGCGGGCGAGGTGACCGACGGCCCCGCATCTCCCGCGGGCGAGGTGACCGACGGCCCCGCATCTCCCGCGGGCGAGGTGACCGACGGCCCCGCATCTCCCGCGGCAGGGGTGTCCTTTGAGGCTATTGACACGGACGCGTTCGCCTTTGCGTCTCCCTCCGCATCGCCGAACGCGCGCGGTGACGCCGAGGGCGCTGCTCCAGCCTCGGCCTCGTCGCTGCTGACGGTTTCGGAGGGCTCGTTTGTGGTCCGGAATGTGCCGGAGGCCGAATCTGCGCGCGTGCGCGAGATTATTCGGCTCTTCGAGGCTACCGAGGCCATCGAGGTCACCTGGGAGCCCTTCTGGGACGAGGAAAAAGCACGGGAAACCGCGCGTTCCCGCGCTGAGGGGCCGGTGGTGCTCGAGGCCGAGGGCAGGGGAGGGGCGGGGGTGGGCGTCTGGGCACAGGTCGCGCAGGCGGCGCAGGCCGTGCAGGAAGGACAGCTCGCCCAGTTCGCGGCGATGATGCTGGACGACGAGGCGGTGGAGGAGGAAGAGGGTGGGGGGGAGCTGGGAGAAGAGGTGGAGGTCGAGGCTGGCGTGAAGCAGGCCGGGTGGGAGACGATCGAGGAGTTTGAGGCCGAGACGACCCAGGCCGGGTGGGCAGCGGACGAGGGTAGGAGCCTCGAGGAAGGCGCGGACGAGGGTGGGAGCCTCGAGGAGGACGCGGACGTTGCGGTCGAAGAAGAGTCGAGCGCCGCCCGCGGCTCGCCCGTCGCCGCCGCCCCTTCCCAGGGACGCCCTCCCCCAGCCCAGACGCTCCCGGCGCAGCCCACCGCTGCGGCGCATCCCTCTCCTCTCCTCTCTACCCGCCCCGCCCCTCCATCTCCTCCCCTTTCCGCCCGCCCCGCCCCTCCGTCTCCTTCCCCTCCCCCTTCCGCCCGCCCCGCGTCGTCGTCCCTCACGTCAGTCTCGGCGTTCCGATCTCCGCTCCCTGCGGCCTCCGAGACTTCCTTTGGCTTCTCAATCGGCCGCGCGGCCTCCGGAACCGTCTGGTTCGACGCCGCAGACGAGGAGCGCGCCGGTCGGCGGAGGGACACATCCGAGGCCGAGCTCGGAGATGAGGCCGATTGGACCGGGGTCGCCCCGGGGCACGAGCTCGAGGCCGAGACAGAGGCCGAGGCCAACGCGGAATTCAACACCGAGACCGAGTCCGAAGCTCAGACCGAGGCAAAGGCCGAACCCACGGCCGAGACTGAGACCGAGACCGAGTCCGACGCTGGACGGGGATTCCAGCAGGAGGCGCAGGAAACTGCGACGGAGCGGGAACGGCGGGGCGGGGCGGTCGACGCGCCCGCCCCGGACGGCGTCTCCGCGCAGGAGACGGTCGCAAGGGGGCTTTCGGTTCGGTACGATGCCGGAGCGCTTCGTAGAGATGAAGAAGAGGCAAGCGAGGAAGAAAAGGCAAAACAGGAGGCGTCGCCCTCCCTTGCCGTCGCTCGCGTCGCCCCGGCTGCCCCCGCCGCTCTCGTCGCTCCGGCCGCCCCCGTCGCCTCCGTTGCCTCCGCCGCCCTTGTCGCTTCCGCCATCCAACCCCCCACACCCGTCTCTCCTCTACCCCCCGCGTACGATTTCGGACCGCTCCCGACGCCCGTCTCGCTCTCGCTCTCCTCGCCGTTCCCGGCGCGCCTCACGCCGGCCGGCTCCGTCTCCACCAAGGGCCCCCGCGAGGCCGAGGCGGCCGCCGCGTCGCCGACGACGCTCACGCCCATGCGCTTCTCGTGCGAGAACGAGCGGGAAGCGACCGAGGAGGCGGTGAAGGACGAAGCCTGGGCCACTGAAGAAGCCGCTGAGGGCGCGGAGGCGCAGGCGGGCTTGTCGTCCGTCGCCTCTGCGCCTCCTGTGGCCGCCGCGGCGTCGACCGCCGGCTCCCCCACTCTCGCGGCATCTTCGCCTGCTCTTCCGCGCACCACGCACGAGGGCTCGGCCGCCCCCTTGGCTGCGGCTCTCCTCCCGCTCTACTCGCCTCTGCCGTCGCCGGCGCTGGCCGCCTGGCTCCCCTCGGCGTCTCCCGCGGCCACCCCCGCGCCTGCAGGTAGGCCGACGCCCTCGCGCGTCTCCCCCTCGCTTCTGCGCGCCCCCCAGGCAACGCCTACGCGCGCGGAGGAGGCGCTCGAGGGCGGCCTCGACGCCGCCGCCGTGCGTCTGCGCGCCGCGCAGGCGCTCGGGCGAGAGTTTCCGGAGGAGGACGGGGGCGCCCACGCCGTCGCTGAGGCGGAGCTCGAGAGCGCGCTGCAGGACGCCGAAGCCAAGGTCGACGGGGTGCTGGCGGAGATCGGGGCCGAGATCGACCACGCCCTGGCCGAGGTCGAGACGACGGTCGACGACGCCTTGGAGCGAGCAGAGGAAATGGTCGACCAGGCTTTGGCAGAGGCGGAAGAGGCGGCGGAGGCGGAACTCGACGTCGCACCCGTGGCCTCTTCTCCCCTTCCATCTCCGCCTTCTTCCTCGTCTCCTCTCGCCGCCCACATCCAAGCGTCCCCGATTCCGCTCCAACCCCCCCCGGCGCCTCCGTCGATCCGCTCCCCGCTCCCGTCTCTCTCCCCACTCCCACCGACGCCCTCGACCGCCTCGACCAAGGACGCGCCCGCGTCCGCGGCGCGCGAGGAAGTGCGTGCTCGCCTGGCGCGTCTCCAGGCGGACCTGGCCGCCGCCAACGACCGACTCAGACACGTTGACCGCGGCATCCTTGCCATGCGCTCGCCCGCGAGCAAGGCGAGCGAGAGCGCCAGACCTGGCGATGGCGACGTCGGCGCCCCCGACGACGCGGAGGCGCAGAGCGCGTCGCTGCGTGCCGGCGGCGAGGTGGAGGCAGAGGAAACGTTCGGCGTCGTCGCGGAGGCAACCGCATCCGCTCCTGCCGCGGGCGGGTCTCCGCCCTCCCTCGCGCCTCCGTCCCTCGCGCCGTGCTCCTCGCCGCCCAGCTCCCGGGGTCTGCGTTCCGGGCTCCCCTCGCTGGAGGTGTCAGCGCGCTCCGACGAGCCTCTGCAGGCCTCTGTGGACGCGCTGCATCCGCCGTCGATCTCCCCGATCACCGCGCGCGAGCGCCGCGCGCTGCTCTTCGACGACGAAGAGGCGGACGAGGTCGCGAGGGGCGAGGGCCCCGAGGACCTGGACGAGGTCGCGAGGGACGAGGGCCCCGAGGACCTGGACGAGGTCGCGAGGGGCGAGGGCCCCGAGGGCCTCAGCGAGACCAGGGAGGCGCCTGGGGATGAGGACGTCGAGTGGACGGACGACGACGAGCTCGCTTTCGAACCCGAGCCCGTTTCTCCGATCGCTCACGTTTCTCTGCCTTCCGACCCCCACAGGTTTTCGCCATCCTCCCCGGCCGCTTCCTCCGACCCCTCACCCTCCACGGCCGGTCCCACCTCCGCTCGCTCCGTCGCCGCCACCACCGATGAGCCCCTCCCGTCGTCGCCCCCCAGTCTCTTCTCCGCCTCGCCTTCTCCCCGCGTCTCGCACGCGTTTCCCTCGCTCTCGATCGACCGGAGCGGCGAGGCACAGTCACTTCTCCGCACAGACTCCCTGACCGCCTCGCCGACCGCGAGCGTCGTGGGCGAGTCGTCCTCGCCCGCCGCGCAGGCCGCGCCCCACCCTCCATCCTCGCCCTCGCCAGAGTCGCCGGCGGCAGACACGCCCCCGCCGCCCTCGCGCCGCTCGCGCCGCCTTTCGGCCAGCTTTGCCGGCGAGACTCCGCCGCCGCACGCACCGCGGCCCGCGTCGTGGCGCGCGCCGACTCCGGGCAAGGCGCTGCGGCGGGACCTCCGAGACCAGGCGGCCGACGAGGCGCGGGAGAAGCGCCCGGAGAGCCCAGCCACCGACGCTGGGCGGTCCCCGACCCTCGACGCGAAAAAACAGTCGCAGCGCGGCGGCCTCGCGAGACGCGCTGCCAGCGTCTGGATGGCCGCGAGCGATAGCGACGACGACGACGACGACTACGAGGACTGGGCCAGGCGCCGCCGCGACCGAGCCGCTGCCGCCACCGCCGAAGGCGCCATCAAGACCCGCGACGTTCCCCCGCAACGGGAGCGCCCGACGGAGGCAGAGCACGAGGCGGCGGAGGAGGAGGAGGAGGAGGACGACGACGACGACGAGGACGCCGCCGCACGGGCGGCCCGGGCCGCCCGCGCGCGGTTTGCTAGCACGCCCGAGGGCGCTGCGCAGCGCGGCTTTGCGGCCTTCACCAACCCGTCGCGCCCCGTGCTCTCTCCCTCTGACTTTTCGCCGCTGTCGGCCTACACTCCGTATGCCGCTGCACCGTCGCCGGCGTCTGAGACGCCAACCGGTCCCCTGCGCTCGCCGCACACGCCTCTGGACGTCTCCCTGCGGGCCTCGGGGGCCACCCCGGGCGGGGCGACCCCCGTGCCGCCATCGACGGGCTTTTCCTTCGGGGCTGCGCCCGCGGTGCCGCGCGGAGCCGCTGGACGCCGCGGTTCGCGGTGGCACCCGACCGACTCGGAGCGCAAGGAGTTCTGGAGACGCGCCGCTGCGCTCAACATCCACGTCTCGCCCTACTTTCGCCACGGCGAGGAAGCGCACGGAAGGTAAAGGATCCGACGCCGACGGGGAGACGTGAACGCCACGAATCTCCCGTCGCCCGTCCCCGAACCGAGCTCGCGCTCGAAAAGCCACTCGCGGCGCCGCCCACCCACCCGACTCCCTCAATGCTTTCTTTTCCTTTCGTTTCCCTGCCGCGACGCGGCCGCCCTGGTCGCTTGGGGCTGTTCCCAAAGTGCCGGCCGGCCGCCCGCGCCATTGCTCCCCGCTGCCCGGTTCGTTTCGTTCCACGCTGTCCGCGAGCCCGTCTCGCGCCGCGCCACTCGCGCTGTAAAGCGCACCGACGTCGAGAAGCGAGCTGACCAAAGAGGCGCGGACGGGGGAGGGGAGCGGCTGGGGTAAGCGAAAGAAAGCGAAAGACGCATTCATTCGTCTCCTGCTCGCCCTCGCAACCCCCTGCGCTCGCGCGTCTACAGACGCGCACCGTTCGGCGCGCCGGCACACGACGCAAGCGCGGCGCGAATGCACGCCAACGCCGACAGATGCCGCTGGAGATACAAGGCGCGTGAAAAAAAAACAGTGGGAGAAGAAACGGAAGAAAACCCTGGATATCCCGACGTTGGCTGCACCGACAACGGGCAACCGGGTACGCATAAAATCGATGCGGCGCGCACGCGGAGAACGACTGGAAAACGCGAGCCGCGCCAGGACGCAGAGCTAGCCGCATCAGGCCAGCGCGCGCACGAGCGGCGACGCAAACGAGCTGTCCACGGCGAACGCGCGCACAGGTGCGACAGGCAGGCATGCGGGACCAGGAAAAAACCTGCGCGCATGCGCAAAAGGCAAGCACGCGGCGTCAAACCAGCTCGAGCGCAGGCGCAAAGGACAGATGCACCTCCTCTGGCTTCACGTGAGCACCCGGAGGCGGGGCTTTTTGCGCAGCACCGCCGACGGCAGCCAGGGCGGGAGCACCTCGTCCTCCTCACCCACGCCCCAGGCGGCTTCGCGCCACGGATCTGGCGGCGTGAGGTCCCGCTCACCGCGTTCCAGAACCGTGAACGCGTCCACAGCGGTCGACGGAGCGCCGGGGACGCGGCGGTCGACCGCGTCGTGGCGCCGCAGCGACGAGGTGGCGGCTGGCGGCGGCTGTGAGGCCGCCTGCGTCGCAGGCGACGGCAGGCCGAGCGCGGCGACAGCGAGCTCGGCGAGCGGCTGCGGCAGCCTTCCGGCGACGTCCGCGACCTCGGCGGCTGCGGAGGAGTCCAGCGCGCCCGGATCGCGGAGCCTACGGCTGCCCTCGGCGCCGCGCAGCCAGGCGGGCCAGACGGGCGCTGCGAGGCCTTGCAGCGCGAAAAAGGCGTCAAAGCGCGCGAGTGGGTCGGCGCGGACCGCGTCGATCAGGAGCAGGCGTGCGCAGATCGCGCAAAACCGCGCGCGCAGACCCGGCGAGGAGGAGGAGGAGGACGACGACGAAAAGGAGGACGAGCCCAGCGACGACCGTCCCACGCCAGACGCCCCCGAGCCGCCGGCGCCGCCGCCCCAGGGACGCCTCGACGGCGTCTGCGAGGACGGACGGTCCAGGTAGACTGCCGGGAGGATCGGGAACAGAACGCGCAGCGCGAGGCGCGCGACGCGCAGGCGCGCGGCGGCGAGCTGCCCGGAGCGGCCGCTGTCCGCCCCCTCTGCGGGCAAGGTCGAGGCCTCGGCACGACCCGCGGCCCCAGCGCTCGACGGCGGCCTTTCCGCGTCGCGCGCCGTCTCGGGCAGGCTCTCGAGCGCGGCCTCGAGCGCGCCCGCGAGGCGCTCCGCGACGGCCCGGGGCTCGGACCCGCCGGCGCGGGAGACGAGCGCCAGAGTGGCGTCTGCGAGCGTGCGGCAACGGTCCTCGCAGGACCGAGACGAGGTGTCGGCGACCTCCTCGCCGCCGCCCACCGCGTCGTCAGCCGCCCCCGTCGCGGCGCGCAGCCCGCCGCGGACTTCCCTCTCGAGCATGCGCAGCACTTCGTCGAGCATGGCACGCTCAGCGCCGGCACCGAGCGCTACGGCCGCCGCGCGGGCGGCGTCGGCCGCGCGGCGCGGCCCGCCCGCGCGCGCGGCGGCGGCCGCCCGCGCCGCCGTGCCTGGCGGCAGCCGCGCGCCCGGCGGGGCCGTCTCCGCGAGCGCGCTGCCGGCCGCGCGGGCCGCAAGCGTCGCCAGCTCGGCGCACGAGGCGTCGAGGGACCGCAGCGCGGCGTCCAGGCCGAGCTCCGGGTCGGCGTGCAGAGGAGCCTGCCGGGCGGCCGCCTGTGGGGGATCGAGCGGATCCCCCGGCCAGGCGGCGACGGCGCAGAGGTGCGCGAGCGCGCGCCAGGTGCCCGTGGGCCCCATACCGGCGCCCTGAAGCGCGGCGTCGAGCGCGACCGGGGCGCGCAGCCACGCGGCGGCGGTCGCCGCAGAGGCCAGCGCCGACGGCGGGGGCAAGGACGCAAGCGGGGAGGCCGGCTCAGAGCTCTGCTGCGAGCTGCGCGACCCGCCGGAAGAGGAGGCTGCCTGGGCGCGGTTCGCGCCCGTCGACGGGGATGCATGCGCGTGGCTTCCTCCGGACGACGGATTCGCCGAGGCGCGGCTCGGGCCGGCCCGCCCTTGGCCGGCTCGCGCGGGCCAGGGCCGCGCCCCGCCGCTCCTGACCGCCTCGGCGGCGACGGCGGCGACGCCGCGCGCCAGGGCGCGCGGCGCTGCGGCCGCCTGGAGCCCCGCGAGAAGCACCTGGGCCCGCGACGAGATCAGGGACGGGAGGTGCCCACCAGCGGCGCCCTCAAAGCCCGCGTGGCCGGGCCCTCCTGCCGTCACGTCGGCCGGGCCCAGTCCGGCCCCCCTCGGGACGCGGACCGAGGCTGGCCAAGAGGCCATGGCGCGGACCGCGCGCTCGACGAGGATGCCGGCCTGGTCCAGCGCGATCTGCTCCGGCTGCGCGGACGGCGCCGACCGGCCGCCGGCCTGCCCGCCCGAGGAGGCCCCCGAGGCGCCGCCGACCCTGGCTCGGCCGGCCTGAGAGGCCGAGGCGGGCGAGCCGGAGCCCGACGCGCCGTGGAGGTGCGATGAGCGGCCCGGAGCGCCGTGCCCGTGGTGGTGCGCCGTGGCCGACTGCGGGAGGGATGCCTGCGCGGCGCCGGCGCCGGTGCCGGCGGTCTGGTCGGCCCCCGCGGCTCCGTCGGCATCGCCGCCTGCGGGGCCGCGGTGGTCGACGTTCTCGGCGGCGAGGTCGAGGAGCTCCAGGAACGTCTTGGCGGTCGCGACCCCCGAGTCGCCCGGGGAGCCGCGCGCGCCAATCCCGCCTCTCGCGCCCGCGGCAGAGGGCGAACGCGGAGGCGAGGCCAGCGGGGAGAGGCTGGGAGGAGCGAGGCGCGCAGAGCCCTGGCCGGCCGCCGCCGCCCTGCTGCCGCCGGGGCCGGCCGGGCTGCCCCTGCCGGCCCTGGCAGCGGCGGATGCCCCCCCGCCCGCCCCGGCGGCCGCCTCCGCGGCGGCGAGCGCCGCGGCGCCGACGCCCCTGGCGTGCTCGATGGCGCGCAGGGCCTCGGAGGAGAGCCCCGCGGCGCGGACAGCTGGGGCGGCCCCGGCGAGGGCGGCGGCCGCGGCCACCCTGGGCCCGGGAGCGTCGACGCCGCAGGTGCGCTGCGCGCGGCAGGCGGCGCGCAGCGCGCCGATGGCGAACGCTCCGTGCGTGGGCGCCGATGGGAGCGCCCAGAGCACTGCGTGGCACGCGGAGATCCACGCCTCGAAGCGCAGCAGCAGCTGGCGGAGCGGAAAAGCGGGCAGGTCGGAGGGCCTCGCGGCCCCACCCTCGGCCGCGCCGCCGTCGCCCCGCGCCAGAGCCGCCTGGTCAGCGAACGTCTGCGAGGCGCGGCGCAGCAGCGTGGCCCACGCAGCGCGCGGGGCCGCGCCGCCGCAGGCCGCGGCGCGGGCCGCGGGCGGGGCCTCGAGCGCCGCCCGCACGACGGCGTCAAGCCGCGCGTCGAGCCGCGCGAGCGGCAGGCGCGCGCTCTGGGCCGCGGAGAGGTGCGACCGGTCGGCGGCCTCGCTCTCGGCGGACCGGGACGGACAGAGCGAGGAGAAGCCGGAAAGGCCAGAGGGGCTCGGGGTCTCGCCGTGCAAGCCACGCGGGGGAGGGGAGGGGTCGGGCGGGCCGAGAGCGTCGGGGCAGCCGGCCGAGGCGTCCTCGGCGCCCGCGTGGATCCAGTCGGCGGGGTCGAGCGCCTCCAGCACCGTGGCCAGAACCGAGCGGTCCGCCGCCGGGCACGTCGGGGAGGCCCCGCGCGAGGCGGGCGAGGAGGCCCGCGACCGAGGCCGCCCGGCCGCCGAGCCCGGGCGCGCGCGCGAGCCCGCAGGCTGCGAGAGTGCCGCACCGGACGAGGTCGCGCCGTTGTCCGTCTCGCCGTCCGTGGCGCCAGAGTCCCTGTCGCGCCTGCGGTCCCGACGCGGGCCCTCGCCGGACGACGACTGCGGGCGCTCGTTCGAGAGCGACCGCGAGGCGCGCCGCGGCACGGGCCCCTCGCGCGACGGCGCGCGCGACCGTTCGCCGCTGCGCTCGCCGCTGCGGTCCACCGAGCCGCCGACGTGCATCCTCGCGCGTTGCGCGGCCCAGAGGGCGGACAGCTCCTGCGCCGCGCCCGAGGGGCCCGCGCCCGAGGGGGGGCTCGAGGGAGCGGCCGCGAGTCCGCCGCCGCCGCCCCCGGGGCCGTCGGCCTCATCCAGCAGAACCAGCAGAAACCTCGGCGCGAACGCGTCAAGGATCTCCCACGACAGCGGCGGAGGACCTGGCTCAGCCAGCGGGTCGCGCGGCGCGCGCGGCCCGGTCGCGCCAACGCCGCTGCCCGCGAGCCGCAGCGGGCGGGCGCGATCTGCCTCCGGCGCGGGAGGCGTCTCCGCGCCGTTGGGGGCCGCGTTCGGCGCGACGGCGCGCGGAGATCGAGCGTCGGCGCCGGCCGCCGCCTCGCCAGAGCCTCGCCCGCGCTCGCCCGAGAGGCGGCTGGGGGTGCCCGAGGCGCCGCTCGCGCTCCCGCCCGCCCCCCTCTCCGCGCTCTTCCCCCCTGCGCCCCGCTC
>PGFX01001043.1:0-16265 GCA_003612995.1 Prototheca bovis | reverse complement strand
GGGCGCGGGCCCCCATGGGGAGGACTGGGGGGAGAGGGGAGTAGGGGAGGGGGAGGGGTGGAGGGAGGAGCGGAAGGCGAGGGGGAGGGGGTGGGGCGCGGGACGGGAGGGGGGAGAGGGCGAATGGGGGCGGCGAGGGGGGAGGAGGCCGGCGAGAGTGGCGGGGCGGAAGGAGGGGGGGGAGGGGGGGGGAGCGCTGGCGGCTGTCTCGCCCTCCCCCCCCCCCCTCCCCTGCGGCGGATCTCGGGCGCGCCTCGGGGCGCGCGCCGCGAGCTTTGCCGCGTCCCGGCCTTGCGGGGGGGGACGGCGAGCTCCCGAAACGCGCCGCCGTTCGCGAACGCGCCAGTCGACCGGCGTTCAGCGCTCCGGATCTCTCGCGCGCGCCGGATCTGCGGGAGCGCCATGGCCTCTGCGGAGATTGCCGACTGGCTGGCCGCCAACGCGGCGACCCTCGGCCTCCTCGCGCTCGTCCTGGTGACGATCGTCGGTGCGCGCGATTTGCGGCTCGGAACGCCGTGGGATCGATTCGATTCGACGCCGCCGCGACGCCGCGATCTCCCTGCGCCGCGGCCCTATGTCGCGAGCGTCCGACGCGGGTCGCGGACCGCGCGGACCGAGACGCGAGGCGCCTGGACGGCGGACGGAGAGGGGGCGGGCGTGCGGACCTCGCCCGGCCCCTCGACGGCCCCGCTGCCGTCCGCCGCCGCGCCCCTCCTCTCCGCGCCGTTCGCGCCGGACGCGCCCGCTCCCTCCTCACCCCTCTTCCCCTCGCTCTCCCACGCGCGCGCCTCGTGCTCGCAGTGATCGTGTTGCGGGCGTCGCGGCGCGCCAAGGGCCGCACGGTGCTGCTGCTCGGGGCCCCGGATTCTGGCAAGACGACGCTCTTCTTCCAGCTCCTCGACGGCTCGACGCACAACGGCACGGTGGCATCGATGCAGCCGAACGAGCGCACGGCGGACGAAAAGTCCGACCTGGCGGGCGCCACGCTCGTGGACGTCCCCGGCCACCCGCGCGTCCGTGGTGAGTGGGAGTCGCACCTGCCCACGTCCCGCGGCATTGTCTTCCTCGTCGATGGCGTCAACTTTTTGCCCATCAAGACCGCCGTGGCAGAGTGCGTGCGGAAAATAGGGAAGAGGGGGCGGAGAGAGGGCGGAGAGCGGCGAAGCGGCGAGATGGGGGGCGACGAAGAATCAACGCCCCGAGGCGGGGGTCAACGAGGGATCGGCGCCTTGGGGGCGGAGAGGGCGAGGAAATGACGACCCGAGGCGGGAGGAGGGGGGAAACCAGCGGGGCCGCGAGGTGAGGGACGCGACGGAGAACGCGCTGAGGCGCGAGGCGGGCGAGAGCAGACAGGGCGCAGCTCCAGCGCCCCCTCGAGACGAACAATGGCGCGCATACCCTGCGCCCAGACCCGTCCGGCCGCCGTCAAGAGACCATAACGACTTCCCTTTCCTCTCCTCTCTCACCCCCGTCGCGTCGCAGGCAGCTGTTCGATGTGCTGGCGCACCCGCAGGTGGCGTCGCGCCGGATCCCGGTGCTCCTGGCCGTGAACAAGGTGGACGCGGGCGAGCTGGCGCACGGCGTCAAGTTCATCCTCAAGTACCTCGAGCGCGAGCTCGAGGCCCTCCGCTCGTCGCGCGCCGACCTCGCGGCCGCCAGCGGAGGCTCGGGCGCAGCCTCCCTCGACGTCCCCGCGGGCCAGACGTTTACCTTTGCGGGCCTCGCGGCCTCCAAGGGCGTCATCGTGCGCCCCATCGGCATCTCCGCGCTCGAGGGCACCGGTCTCGACGAGGTTCGGTCGTTCGTGCGCGCTGCCGCGGGAGCGCCGGCCTCGTGATCTGGCCCGCACGCCCGCCCTGCCACTCCCACGGCCGGTTCCCCCCTCCCGTCTCGCCCCTCCTGCGGCCGGCCCCCCCTCCCATCTCACCTCCGCTTGCCCCCACCGCTTTGCGTCATCGCACGACGCCGACGCCCCCACCGCTTTGCGTCGTCGCACGACGCCGACGCCCCAGCGTTCGTCGCTTTCGTCGCTTCGCCCGCGCGGCGCTTCTCCGCGCTCGTGCATCCGCTCAGAGCGCCGCACGCTCCTCTCTGGTTTTCTGCTCTCCTTCCGCCCGTCTCGCCCGCCTTCTCCCCCGCATCCCTCTGCTCAGCGCACAGCCCTGCAGTCTTTCGTTAACACACGGGCGCGCTGTGCGTCGCCACCAAAGAAATGGAAACCGTCCCAGCGCAGGCGCGAGCGGGGGCGGCGGGCGAGGTCAGACCACCGCATCCGGCACGACGGGCGCAAAGTCGTCGGCCGCGAAGCGAGTCTCGTCGTACAAGGAGGCACGCACCTGCCTTCCGCCGAAAAAGCGACCGGACAAGCTCTGCAACGCCTGCGGAAGGAACGGAAACGTGGCAGGTCGCCGGAGGGGGTGAGCAGGGCGCCCGCAGAGGATCCGACCGCGCCACTCGCGCGCAAGCTCCACGGGAGCGCAAGCGGGTGGATGGGAACGTACACGTGCGCAAGCGCGAGCTCAGCGGAAATGCAAGCGGATGGACGGGGGCGCGCGCACGCGCGCGCGCGCACACGCCGCAGGGTCCCGCGGGGATGTGTGCGAGCGGGCCGCGCCGCTCGGGTGAGAGGGCGACCCGCAGGGAGCGCAGGGCGAGAAGGACGCAGGGGGGCGACGAGCAGGGATGCACGCCCGGGGCGTCGGGCAAAGCGGCGTCCGTGCGGCGGCGCGAGGCAGACCTTCTCGGCGCCAGCTTCGTCTCGAAACTCGACGAACACGCGGACGGCGGCATCCGGCGGGTAGTCTGGCTCGGTAACGAGAAAGGTGACGACGCTGCAACGGAGCAGGGACGCGACGACGCGGTGGGCGCAGGCGACGCGCGCAGGACCAAAAAACCGTCCCAGTCAGGCGGGAAGGCACCCTTGGGGGGACGCACGCAGCGCGCGCGTCCCGGTCTCCGAGCTCCCATGGCGCCCACACCTTCCCCTCCCCCCACCCCTCCTCCCCCTCCCCGCGGACCAGCACGCGCCTTTCGACGTCCCCAAAGTTGGCGCATTCGGCGCCGACCTCTTCGTCGACGCCAGAAGTCTCTCCCTGCGAGACGAGGTTTTCCAGCAGCACGACGCGCGAGCGGCGCGGCGCGTTGGGCGCGATGGGAGCGACCACGACGCCAGCGGTGGCGGCCGTCTTCACCGCCAGCAGCGGAGCGACGATGCCCTGACGCCTGACCCCGAGGCCCTCGCCCTGGCGCCACCCGAGCTTCTCAAGCATGCGCTGTGCGAGGGGCATGCCGCGAACGCTGCCTCCGGCCGCCTCACCGGACCGCGGGGGTGGAGCCTCCGCTGGGGCCGTCCCAACGCCGGCACTCCGCGAGAGGGCCGCCCTGCGGGCGTACGCGTCGTCGCCGCTGATGCAGAGCTTTTCCGCGCGCTCGCGCTTGCGTGAACCGTCGCCCGTCTCGGCCGCGCGTCGCGCGGCCTCATCGGCCCGGCGGCGGCGCTCGGCGAGGATCTCTTCCTGCCGCGCCGCCTCCTGCTCGGCGGCCAGGCGCCTTGCCTCGATGCGCTCCTTGGCCAGCATAAAGTCGTTCGGGACGTACGGGTCGTACGCATCCTCGACGTCCAGGTCCATATGGCTGCCACGACCTGCCTGCACCTCGCCCCTGGCGCTCGGGGCGCCCGGCGCGGCGGCCAGACCCGCGGCGGCCTCGGGAAGTCCGGCGCCCGGCGTCCCGGCGTCGGTGCGTGGCTTGCGCTGCACAGGACCGGGCCCACGTCCGCGTCCGCGCCCGCGGGCGGCGGCTGCGGCCGCGAGGAGAGGGGAAAAAATGAAAGGAGAGGAGAGGAGAGAAGGGGAGAGGAGAGGGAGGGATGAGGGAGGGAGGGAGGGGAGGGAGGGAGGGAGGGAGGGAGGGGTGGGAGGACGGCAAGGGGAGAAGGAATCGATCGACGAGGGGGCCGGGACCGAGGCAGGCCCGGGCGCGCCCCACGCGGTCCTTTGGCCGAGGCCGAAGCGCGGGGACGGTCCGCCGGTCGAGGGCTCGGGGCGTTCCGATCGCGCTGTCGCTCCAGCGCCGCTTCGCTTCGCAGCCGCCCAGATCCGTCGCCGAGCACCGTCGAACTGCATGGTGCCGCAAACTTTCCGCGCTTGGCGACCCTGCGCACCGGATCTCCGCGCGACCAGCGACGCGGGCGCCATGAGCGCGCGCGCCCAGGTCGGGCCCGCGGCCTTTTTGCCGTCGGCGGCCTCCTTCTCGGCGCCCTCGCGCGCCGACGGGAGGCCATCGTAAAGCTCGGAATGCATAGCGCTCGCCAAAAGCGCCCCCCGCGCGCCGCCGGGGGCGCTGCGGGCGACGCGAGACTGGTCGAAAGCCGGCGAGCCGGGCGGACGCCGTCCCTCCTGCCCCGCGGGCGCGCGCGCTCCGAACCGCGCCACGCCGCGGTGCGCGCTCAGCTGCGGGACGCAGAGGGCAGGGTCTCCAAGCGCCTCGCGGCCCGCTCGCGCGCGGCGCGAGGAAAAGGACCGACGCAGGTGTCTCGGCGCAAGGCAGTTACAGCGCACTAAAAATGCCGTCGTCGCGACGGCTCGGGCCGAGGAGGCGGCGACGAGGGGGGGGGGGGTGCAGGGAAGAAGGCTGGCACCGACGGCGCGCAGGCAAGGCTCCGAGCGCAAACGAAAGAAAAGGGGGAATAGGGCGAGGGACGGCAGAAAGGAAAAAAAAACTAGGTGTTCATCACGCGGCGCAAAGGCGCGAAAGGGCGCGGGGGGGACAAAGGGCGCTTTGAGAGGGGGGCGAGGCGGGTGGTCGAGGGGGCAGAGAAGAAGAACGAAAAGGCTCCCGCGTAACGCAGCAGCGAGCGTCCGACGGACGGGAGAGCATCCGAGGAGGCCGCAACTCGGTCGGCACGCGACATCGACCTGAAAGGAGGGGAGCGGGGTGCCGGGGGAGCGGGGGAAACGGCGGGCGGCAGTGACCTGCGCGACCGCTCGGTTGCGACAGGAGGCGGCGCGCGCCGCCGAAAGGATCGCGGCAGCGACCAAGCAGCGCCGCTTACGATGACGCGCGGACAGGCGTGGGCCGGCGCTTGACGACGGGCCCGCGGCAGTAGTACAGGTCTGCGAGCGCGACCAGCGCGACGCCGACGGCGACCGGCACGAGCAGCGACCCAAGCAGGAGCGCGGTGGGCGAGCAGTCGAGGTCTTCGTGCAGGTGCTTGAGCTTTGCGTGGAGGTGCAGCGGCGCGGTGATCGCCCTGCCGACCGTGCGGCCGCACGTCGAGCTCGGCGACGCGCACGTGATGCGCGGCTCCGCGTGCCGCCAGCCAGATTCAGCAAAGCGCACGAGCGAGCTGGCCGAGAAGGCGAGCGCGTCCATGTCGCGCGTCTCGCCGCCGTGCACGTGCACGATCGATGGAATCGCGAACAACGCAAAGCGGCGGAACAGCGTCGGGCTCGAGAAGGCGTCAAACTGCGCAGCCGGACGGCGGGGGGGGGGGCGAGAAGGAGTGGGACGGGGGGGGGGGGGGGGGGGGGGGGGGGGGGGGGGGGGAGGGAGTGAAGGGAGATGGAGGAGGGGGAGGAGAGGGAAGAGGTGCGCGGAGGGAGGGGAAGGGCGAGGTGGAGAGGGGGAGTGGGGGCGACGGGAAAAGGGGGGAGCGAGCGCATTCCTCGGACCGTTCAAATCGCCGCGCGCTTCGGGCGTGCGTGCGGCGCACCTTGCCGACGCGAACGTGCGGAAACAGATCGCGCGCCGCCTCCTCTAGCGGGAGCTGCAGCTTTGCGCACACCGGGCAGCCTGGGGGGGCGAGGCGGGAGGCGTGGGTGAGGGAGCGGCAGAGCGCGCGCGCGCGCGCGCCGCGACGAGGAGAGCCACTCCCCCCCCGGGGGGGAGGGGGGGAGCCGCGCCGCCTCCGCGGCACGTCGCGCCGCGGCGCGACCTTTAGCCTATTGACGGCGATGCGTCGATCCGCGCTCGCCCGACGATTCCCGCCGCGCGGCGACCGAACGCGCCGGCCGTGCGCAGGGCGGGGGGAACGGACGGCCCCGCCGCGCGGCGCGCGCGCGGCGCCCGGAAGCCAGGCGGAGCGAGCGCGCGGCCCAGGACGCACCGGGCGCTTGCGCGAGAACAAGCCAGGTCGATCGGCCATCCACGAGCGAATCAAAGTTGAGGTCGGTGAGCTCCACGACGGCAGACGCGGTCGGCGGGGTGGACGCCAGCGCCGAGAGCGGCGCGCTAGCCGCGAAGAGAGCCACCGCCAGCGACGCAAGGAGGACGCGGCGCGCCATTGCACCGCCGCAGGGGGCTCGAGGGCCTTTAAAGGTCAAACGGCGGTCGCGCAGAACCTTGCGGCGCCGGCGCGCGCCTCTCTAAAACGCCCCCGGTGGTGTCCTGCGCCGCGCGCGCGGGGCGCGCCGAAACGCCCACGTGTTCACTCCCCGGCGCCGCCGCCGAGCCGCGATCGAATCGCGGCGCAAAAGTCCTTGCGTGCAGGCGTTCGAAGCGCAGGAATAAATCGTGCGTGTTACAGCGGCGGGCGTCGAAAAACCAAAGGACGGATGGAATGGGCGGGCGAAAGGCGGAGTAGGGAGGAGGAAAGGGGGGAGACAGGGGGGGTCAGGGCAGAAAAGCCCTGCGGGCGAGGGCGGCGCGGACGGCGGCGGCGAGGACGGCGCACAGTCGCGCGGCCAGCCGGGCGGCGCCCGAAAGCCATCCGCGCCGCCTGTTCGGAGGCGCGGTGGCGTCGCGGTGGCACGCGTCGCCGGTTGGCGGGGGCGGCGGGGGCGCTTGGGCGGGAACGGCCTCTTGATCGCGATGCATGGGACGGAGGGAGGCGAGCTGGCCGGCGACGTCGGCAAGCGGCTCGGAGCCCGGGAGAGGGGCCTCGTCGAGCGGCTCGGAGACCGGGAGAGGGGCCTCGTCGAGCGGCTCGGAGCCCGGGAGAGGGGCCTCGTCGAGCGGCTCGGAGACCGGGAGAGGGGCCTCGTCGAGCGGCTCGGGGACGAAAAAAGGGGCCTCGTTGAGCTCGCCTTTGAAACTCGGCCGGTCGACCGAGGAGGTTGCTTCGGCCTGAAAATGTCCAGAGCGCGCAGAGGCCGGCTCGGGCGCGGCCCCATCAAGAGAAAGGAAGCGGGCAGGGGTGGGCTCGTGGGCCAGTTCGTCGCGGACAGAGGGGCAGACGGAAGTGGGTTCGAGGGCCGGTTCGTCGCGGACAGAGAGACGGACGGAAGTGGGTTCGAAGGCCGGTTCGTCGCGGACAGAGAAGCGGACGGAAGTGGGTTCGAAGGCCGGTTCGTCGCGGACAGAGAAGCGGACGGAAGTGGGTTCGAAGGCCGGTTCGTCGCGGACAGAGAAGCGGACGGAAGTGGGCTCGGGGGCCATCGCGTCGCGATCCACAGGGTCCATCGGGACGTCCGCGCGGGTCTCATGATCAGAGCACTCGGAGCTCTGGAAAACCTCAATGTACCCCTCGCCGTCGGAATCCTCAAAGTCCGCGGGGGCGTCATCGTCGTGCGCTTTGGCATCGAATTCCTCAGAACCGGAGGGGAAGAGCCCAAAGGCGGTCCCGGCGCGGCGCGCAAAGGGCGCGTTGGCGTCGCAAGATCCTCCGGTGTAAAAGGCGGAGACGGGCGTCTCCGCGTCGCTCGACCCAAAGGACGAGGGAGGGAGGCTGGCGGGCTTGCCGGCGGCGACGCTGGCGCGCTCGCGGAAGAGTTCCGCGAGCCCGCCCGCGCGACGCTCCGAGGGCTCGGGCGTGCGGGGCGTGTCGAGGCCATCAGACCCAGACTCGGAGCGCGGGGAAGCGACCTCGCACGGCTTGGCGACGCAAAAGCCGAGGGACGAGGTCTCGGGCTCGGGTGCAAAGGAGGGCACCTCGCTGCGCTTGCGCGGGGCGGCCTCGTGGGCCGTCCAGGGCTCGCGCAGCTCGCGGTGCTCGTCGTCCTCCTCGGAGATGTAGACGACTTCGAGCACGTCTTCGAGCGCGGTGCAGGTCGGGTTGTTGTAGGCCACGAGCCCCGCGGCCACCACGGCGCCGCACTCGCCAAACCTCTCGAGCGGGAGGTCGCTCGACTGCATCTCGGCCTCGCGGCCGAGGCAGATCGTGTGGATGTCGGCGGCCGAGGCCGAGCCGGCGACGACAAAGGCGATGCTGACCGAGCCTCGGTGGGCGCCGCAGGCGTCGCGAAGGGTGATGGTCGCGATGGACAGCTCGGGGGTCTCGCCCTCGTCCTCGATCATCCAGCGCGTCGCAGCCACGTAGTCCGGGAGGTCCTCGAGGGTGACGATGCGGCCAAAGGGAGTGTCCCACTCGAAGTTCTGGCCCTTGTTCGACGCGTAGTAGACATCCATCGAGAGGTAGGCCTGCAGCTCCTCGCCGGCTCCCTCGACCAGACTGCACGCGACGTGCTGCAGCAGCGAGAAGCGCTCAGGGGGCGAGGGGAGCATCTCGTCGAGCTCGAAGACCAGGTCATCGGCGTCGATCTCGCACGTCTCGTCGACGCGGCTGGGCGCCCGGTCAAAGCCAAAGCCCTGGTCGAGCGGAAAGTCGTCGTTCAAGAAGAAGACCATCGCGGTCTTGTAGCCGTCCAGGGCGTCGGCAATGGTCGCCATGCAGGCGTCGCTGCACGCGAACGCGCTCGCCGCGTCGCAGGCGCGGCACTCGATGGTGTTGTTCTCGTACAGCAGCGGAGACAGCCTCCGGATGCACGCCTCGCCCCTCTGTTCGATCGACTCGCCAGCGCAGAGCCCTTCGGGCTCGACGAACACGTGCCACGGCGCCTCGGCGACCTCGCTGTTGAACGCCGAACGCTCTTCCGCCGTGAGGGTCGAGTCCCGGGAGACGACAACGGCAGGGACCACGAGGACGCTCTTTCCGTCGCCGTGCTCCCACGTGACGTTGCCCCACGCGTCGCGGGTAGGGGTCGCAGTGGCGGCGACGGGCCTGGCGGGGGAGGAACGAGGGAGAGGAACACATCGCGCGCGAGAGAGGAGGGCGAAGGGGAAGAAGGCACCGCGCGCGGCGGAAGGCGTTGCGATGGCCGCGGCCGTGCGCAGCGGTCGCAAGAGCTGGCATCCGCCGCCCACCGCCCGTCGCCCGCCGCCCTTGCATCGAGCTCCCCCCCACCCCCCCCCCCGCCTGCTGGCCCACAAGAACCACCTCGCCACGGCCGCTCCTGACGCCCCGCCTGCCGTCGACCAGGGTCTCGTGGCTCCTTTGCGTCCCTCCCGGAACCGCCCGTTGCCCGGCGTGCGCGACAAACCGCCTCTCCCGCCCGTCGCGGTCCAAAACCCGCCTTCGCTCCTCCTCCGCTCCTCCCCCGTCCGCGCGCCGGCGCTCGCCCCCCCTCCCCCCCCCCCCCCCCCTTTCCCCTCCTCCGTGCCCCCCTCCTCCCCCTCTCCGCTCCGCGCCCCTCTCCCCGTTCGGCAGTCTCCCCGCTCGTGCCCCCCCGCGACTCTCCGCGCTCCCACCGGGCGTATACGAGGTACAACGGACGCGGCGCGCAGCAACGACGCGAGCACACACGCACCTGGCGTAGACGGCAACGTTGGAGAAAGACATGATCTCAAAGAAAGCTGAGCAGGAGCAAAGAGGTGGACAGAAAGCGTGGGCGGGTGGTTGGGGAGCAGATCTGCCCCAACCGGCCCGCGCCCGGGCGCGTATCTGCGCGTCGCGCGGCGCACATTCGCTCGCTGCGCGTCGGTGTGCTCGCGCGAAAGAGAACGAAGCAATGGGAAGGCGTGCGCACCGAGCGAGGCGCTCGGGCGGAGGCAAAGGGAGCGGGGTGGGGAGGGGGTGGAGCGAGGCGAAATCGCTGGGGTAGAGGGCAAAGGAGGCGCAAGGAGGAGGCGTGGAGCGGCGATGAGAGGGTCAAAGGCGAGCCAAGAGGACAACAAGAGAGCTGCGGGCAGTCTGTGCGCGAGCCGGCGCGACGGCGAGCTTTGTAGACGCTGGAAACCGGATGCGCGGGGCTTCCGCGCGGGAGAGGGAGCCGGTCGGTTGGCGCGGGCGCGTCCCCGATCCGGCCAGAGGCCGCAGGCGGCCCCGGCCGGCTCTCCGGCCCCGCTACGCAGTCTCAGGGCGTTGCGAATGATGCGCAAGGCACCGGAGAGACGCGCAGGTCGCGAAAAGTCGCTCGAGAGGACGCGAAGCGGCGCACCGAGCGTCCAGCGACCCCAGGGCCACGGGCGATCCGAGCCGGCCTGAGCAGATCCAACGGCACGCGGTCGGTCGGCCCAAAGATGGCCAAAGGAGCGCGTCGCAGAGCCCCGCCGATGCAAAAGACCTTTGTTGCGATCGAACGCATCGCACCAAACCTCGGCGGCGCAAAGCGAGGCGACGAGCGACGCGCCCGCGGCCGAACGAGCGCCGAGGGGCAGGGGGAGAAGGGGAGGGGGAAAAGACGCGGTTTGAAGCGACGTCGCGACGATCGCGATGCTAAACCGCGACAAGAGATGCCAGAGACGGCTCGGCACGTCTTCCACGATTCGGTGGAGCCGTCACAGCACCTCCGGCGGCACCTCCAGGCCGGCCCGGGCCCCCGGCGCGGCTGGCCTGGAGGGGGCCGCAACGGCCCGGCCCTCCGGCTCCCACCGGAGACCGACCCGTCGGCTCGCGGGGCCGAAACCGGCGGCGAAACGATCTCGGCTCGCAGTCGGCGCGCAATCCTCGCAAACGCACAGCTCGCCTCCGGTCGTCGCGGCGCCGCGTTTTGCCCGCGCGCGTTCCCGCGCGCGCCCCTCGTCTCGTCCGAGGATGGAAGCGCCGGCGGGACGGCGCCCGTCGGCAGGAAGCCGCTCCGCAGAGGAGGACCAGCTCGTCCGCGGACGAGCCAGGGACGCCGCCGTCGGCGCCGCCGCGTCCCATCGCGCCGTGTGCACGTCGCGGAATCGCGGGCGAGCGGCGCCTGCCGTCGGAGACCGCGATCGGGCGCCTCGCCCCTGCGGGCCCGCGCACGAGGAGAGCGACGGCGGTGGGGGGTGCGAGGAGAGAGGGAAGGCCTGCTGGGGGGGAGGGGAGGCGCGGGAGAGACGCGGGCGGGGGAGGGAAAGCCGGGAGGCCCGCGGGGCGCGCCGGCGGGGGGGCGGAGGGAAGGCTCGCGAGCGCGCGTCCGGTCTTTTCGTGCGCGGGGAGAGGGGGGGGGGGGCTCGCAGGCGTTCGTCTGGCCATTTCGCGCGCGGGTGCCGTCTTCGGTGACATGGGCTTGCATTCCATGCGCGATGCGTGTCTGCGAGCGGCGCAGAGATCCCACGGAAGGCGCGTTTCGAAGGGCCTCGCGCGGGGCCGGGAGCGCGGACCCTCTGCGGGGTCGCGGCGGCCGCGCTTTTCGACCCGGTCTCGAGCCCGGCGCCGACGATGGCGCGCTGCGGCGGTGCGGGCCCGACGCACGCGTCGCGCGGGGGCGCAGGTGCGGCAAGGATCTTGGTTGCGGGAGTGCGGGGACGTGGGGGCGAGAGGAGGAGGGGGAACGAGGCGACTAGATGCGGGAGAGAGAGGAGAGTGGAAGCCGAGCAGGGCGAGCAGAGACGTCCAGTGCGCAGATGCCGGTCCGGGACTGCGGCGGTGACGTCGGCCCAAGACCGGCATCGCCGATTGGGCGACTTTTTGCGCTTTTTGCGATCGATGAGCGCGCATCGAGCGCGAGGTCGGCGGAGACGCGCGCGGCGGCCCACGGCGGTGGCCCATCTCGAGCTGCAATGGGATGGGAAACTCAACGGCGTTCCCAACGTCGCGTCACCGGCGACGAACCGCGCCGCCGAGTCGAAACCGGGAACGCAAGGTGTCACGACGCGAAGGGGTGCGGTGACGAGCGTTCGCCGACATCGGTGCGGCCCAACGCGACGGAGCGGCGATGTAGTCATGGGAAGGAGCAGGGAGCAAGGAGAACGGCTCGAGGCTCGTTGCGCGGTGGTCGAAAAGGGTCTCGCGTCGCGTAGGCAGAGTTGCCTGTTCTCTGCACGCTCGACGCTGGACGAAGATGCTCGGTCCGCGCAAGCGGCCAGCCCGAGCGTGGGATGCGCAGGTCGCTGCATCCACCGCAAGCGAGCAGCGCGGCGGCAAGGAGAAGTGGTGTTTCCTGCAAAGCCCCCCCGATGGGCGACCAGCGGCAGATGCGCCCCAGAGAGGCGACGAGCTGCATGAGGCTCCACGTGGAATCCACGTGCTCTCTGGGGCACCGGTGTGATCGACTTCTCTGCCTCTCTGCGGTGTGAGACGAAGCAATCAGACTCACCTCGAGCATTGACGAGGTTGACGATCGACGCTTGGCGACATGCGAGGGGGGGCGGGCGACGACCCCCACAGACCGCTGCAAAACCACGGCGTTCGTCGATAAGCCGCGTTGGAGGCTGTGCAGAAAAAACAAACGCACCCATCGCCACTTTGAAGCCCGAAGGGAGTGGATACATTCGAGAAGGTTTGTTCGGAAAGGGAAAGTCTCGGTCATTAAACGCTTCTCCACACCGTCTCGTCAAGATAAAGAAAAGCGACGCCAAAAGGCAGTCTTGAGACGGTATTCGAGTCACTCGAAGCGCAACGAGCGCGACTCGGTCGATATTTGCGAGCGCTTTGCAGCGGGAAACCAAGCAAAAGCATAAAAAAGCCACCCTGCATCGACAAGTTGCACAGTCGATGTGGGAGCATCCCATTTCAAAGCCACGATGATCAAGAGTGCAGCCAAATTATTTGCCTGCCGTGGCGACCTCGTTCAGCGCCTCTGGCGCCGGTACTTGGTTGAATGGCTGTTCGCCACCTGGTGCCGCGTCTTGCCCTGTGCTCCACCGTGGCACCCTCCCCCCGCGTCCTGTCTGCGTTTGTGCCGCCGTCCCGCGTGCATCGGCGGGCGGCGCGTCCGCAGTCGCGCCGCCCGCGCGTCTCGCGTCGCCGTTCCGCGCTCCGCGCTTCGCGCTCCGCGGTCCGCGCTCCGGGGCCCGCGCGGCGGGGCCCGCGCACCGCCTGCCCGCGTCTCGGCTCGCCGCCCGTTCGCCCCGTCACCCCCCCCCCTCCCCTTCCGCGCCGCGCCGCGTCGCGAGCCCCGCCCCGCCCCGCCCCGTCCCGTTCCGTTCTGTTCCGTTCCGTCGTCGAGCGCTCGCTCGACATCGCGCGGCGGCCAGCTACGCGCGCACGTCTCCCGTTCGGAATTTCCGCCGTGTCGAGCCCGCGAGGTCACGCGGCCGCGCCTCCCCGCGCCGCGGCCGCGCGCGCGGTTATCCGGCACTTAGCAATCGCGGTCCCGCGCGAGCACAAGAGCGGGCGCCGCGTCGCGTCCGGCGACCTCTCCGACCGCGAGTCGCCCCCCCGTTCCCTCTCCCTTCCGTCTCCCTCCCCCCCCCCCCTCCCCCGTTCCGCCGCGGGCCTCGAGCACGATGGCTTCGTTCAACGTCGCCCGTCTCAACGAGATGGTCACTCCCGACAACCGGGAGCTGCGCGCCCGCATCCGCGAGCAGCTCAAGTCGGTGCGTGCGCGCCTCGAGCGCCGGGGAAGCGGGGGGGTCTGAGGGCGCGGCGCGGCGCACGGGCGGCGCCACGCGGGCGTCGATCGCAGCGGCGGCGCGACGTTTTCGGGCCGGGACGCGGCGGTTTTGGCCGGATGGCCTCGCGTCGAGGGTGATCGGGTGCGCGGGCTAGTCCCGTTCACGCGATGCGCGCGTGCTCGGCTCTCCGGGGACCGCGCGCGTCGGGGGTGGGGGGTGGGGGGGGGGGAGAGCGGAGCGGCCGTCTCGGAGGGGTGTCGGAGAGCTCCGAGGGTGGTGACGCGGATCTGCCGAAACGCCCCTTGGGGGCGGGGGGGATGAGGAGGAGGGGGAGAAGGAGGTTGGGAGATCGACGCGGGAGGAGGGGCGGGCGGGGCCGACGCGGCGGGCGACGTGCCCCGGTGGTCTCTTCGAGCTCGCGGCCGTCGCGGCTTCTCTCTCGCCTTTGCTCTCGCTCTCGCTCGCCCTCCCCATCTCTCCCTCTCTCGCGCGGCGCCCCTTCTTCTCCCTCGCGCTCACCTCCCCCCTCCCCCGTCCCCTTGCGTCGTTGCAGGACCCCGTGTTCCGCCAGCAGGACTACCACTCGCTGAAAGAGTACCGCGACCTGACGGTGCAGCGCCTGATCGCGCTGCTGCGAGCGCGCCACTTTAGCGTCACGGACTACAAGGACGACCCGCTGCGCTTCCTGGCGGGCATGGAGCAGGCCGGCGTGGTGGACTACTCGCTGTCGATCAAGTCTGGCGTGCACTACACGCTGTGCGGCGGCACGATCGCGACGCTGGGCAACGAGCGCCAGCGCGCCGAGTACCTGCCCAAGCTCGACTCGCTCGAGCTGCCCGGGTGCTTTGCGATGACCGAGCTGGGGCATGGCTCGAACGTGGTGTCGATCCGCACGACGGCGACGTACGACCCCGCGCGCGGCGCGTTCGTGGTACGCACCCCGGACGACGACGCTTCCAAGTTTTGGATCGGCGGGTCGGCCATGTCGGCAAAGGTGAGCGTGGTGTTCGCCAACCTGATCGTCAAGGGCGAAAACCACGGCGTGCACGTGCTGGTGGTGCGCCTGCGCGACGACGCGGGCAACGTGGTCCCGAACGTGCGCATCAAGGACAACGGACCGAAGATGGGCCTCAACGGCGTGGACAACGGCCAGATCTGGTTCGACGACCTGGTCGTGCCTCGCGAAAACCTGCTGGACCGCTTCGGGTCCGTGTCCGCGGACGGCACGTACTCGTCGCCGCTGCCGACGCCCGCGGCGCGCTTTGGCGCGACCGTGGGCGGGCTGACGACGGGGCGCGTGCTGCTCGCGCAGGGCGCGGTGGACGCGGCCAAGCTGGGCATCCTGATCGCCGTGCGCTACTCGGCGTCGCGCACGCAGTTTGGCAACGTGCCCATCCTGGACTACGCGACGCAGCGCCGCCGGCTGCTCATCCCACTGGCCGAGACGTACGCGCTCAACTTTGCGGTGCTCAAGCTCAAGGCCATCTTCCCGCAGCGCTTCGACAGCAAGAAGGCCGCCAAGGAGGTGCACCTGCTGTCGTCCGGGCTCAAGGCCGCCGCCACGTGGGCGCGCGTGCGCACGCTGCAGGAGTGCCGCGAGTCGTGCGGCGGCATGGGCGTGCTGAGCGCCAACCGCATCGGGCCGCTGATCGCGGACATGAACGTGGACGTGACGTTCGAGGGCGACAACACGGTGCTGATGCAGCAGGTCGCCAAGGAGCTGGCCAAGGCCGGCGCCGCCGGCGCGGGCGAGCCGCCCGCGGCCCCCGGCGGCGTGGAGCTGTCCGGGTCTGGCGGGTCGTCGCTGCGCCTCTCGCCTGCGCAGATCGGCTCGCTGCTGGCGTGGCGCGTGGACTACGTGACCGCGAAGCAGGTGGCTGCGCTCGGCGCTGCCGTGGCTGCCGGCACCAAGCCGCTCGTGGCCTGGAACGACGCCACGGACGTGGCCGTCAAGCTGGGCTGGGCGTGGTCCGAGAAGGTGGCGTTCGACGCGCTGCTCGAGGCCGCCGAGCGCGCCCCCGAGCAGGGCATCCGCGACGCTCTGCTGGTGCTGGTCGAGCTGTACGGCCTCTCGCGCATCGAGAACGCAGCGCTCGACTATGCGGTGGCCGGCGTGCTCAAGGCCGGCGGCGAGGACGCGCTGCGCGCGCGCGTGGCCGAGCTGCTCGAGGCGCTCGCGGGCAACCGCGCCAAGCTGGCGCTGGAGCTCATCGACGGCTTTGGCCTCGACGACGACCTCGTGCGCGCTCCCATTGCGCGCGACTGGAAGACCGCCTTTAGCTACGACCGCGTCCTCTACTAGGCGGGCGGCTCCCGGAGGCGGCGGCGGGGCGGGTGCGAGGGGTGCGAGGGACGCGCAGCTCCCGACGAGCGGGGGCGACGCGCCCTTTGCGCCCGACGAGCAGGGGCGACGCGCCTGTCGCTCCCGACGAGCAGGGGCGACGCGCCTGTCGCTCCCGACGAGCAGGGGCGACGCGCCTGTCGCTCCCGACGAGCAGGGGCGACGCGCCTGTCGCTCCCGACGAGTGGAAACGTTGCCCCCCGCTCCCCGCGCCAGCCGGGCAACGGGCCCGCTTCTCGCAGCTCCTCCTTTTCCTTTTCGCCCACCCCCCCGCCACTCTGTCCCCCTTCTCCTCTGTTCTTTTCGCTTTACCGCCCCGCTCTGTTTCGTTGTTTGTTGACGCGCGCCTTCCGCCCCAACCCTCGCTCCTCCCGGTTTACGCCCTTTCCCTGCCGCCCTCCTCTCTGGGTGCTCTTCGCGCCCCGAACCCGCGGTCTTCTCCCCCCCCCCCCCCACC
>PGFX01001032.1:0-16393 GCA_003612995.1 Prototheca bovis | reverse complement strand
GGGGGGAGGGGAGAGCGGGGTGGGGCGTGCGGGAGGGCGGAGGATCCGCCGCGGGGAGGCGGTGCGGCGTGACCCGGGGCGGAGGGGTCGCTTTCCCGACATCCATCGCCTGCGTGCGTTCGGTTCGAACGCTTGCGGATAGAACCGCGGCTCGCCGCGCGCGCCTGCCCCGTCCCCGCCTTCGCGTCGGCGGAACCGCCACGCGTCTCCGGCCCACCTCGGCGCTCGCCGGCACGGCCGCGGCTTCTCCCCGCCTCTCCTCGCCCGCTCCCCCCTCGCGGGCGCGCCCTCGCGTCTCGTCTCGCGCGGCTTCGCCCTCCGTCATTTCATCCGATGTGACCCTCCCCCGCCCCGGCCCCCCGTCCCCCCCCCTCCCTCCTCCTCCCTCCTCTCTCTCCTCTCCCCCTCCTCCCCGCCCCCCACCTGCCCAACCCTTCCCTGGTCCCCTCCCCGGTCCCCCTCCCCGGCCCCGGCCCGCCGCCCGCTTCCCTCACCTGCCCCCCGCGCCCACCCCCTTCCGTGCCCTACCGCAGCTCCGCGACGGGGCCTCCGAGGATGGTGTCGGAGCCGGGCAGCGCCGTCGCCATCGATTCGCTGTGGTCGATGGACTCGGTCCCGTGCTCTGACGCAAACGGCTGGCCCGCGTACGCAACTGGCGCCGCAGGCGCCGCGGCGCCGCGTCCGCAGCCGCCGCCGCCGGGCGGCGACGGCGCGCCGGTCGGCGCCGAGGCGAGGGCTTTGCCGGCGGATGGGGGCGGGGGCTTGGGCGCTTTCCCCCCCCCGGGCCTGGGGGCTGCGGCGTGGGCCATGGCGACGGCCGGGGCGTTCGTGAGCCGCGCCGCGGAGCTCGGGCAGCCCTGGGGGTGGCTTCAGGGTGCGCAGGACCCGGTGTGGGGCGAGATCGAGGGCGGTGCGCCCGCGTGCGCGTGTCCGGCGACCGCCTGGGGTCCCGCGCCGCGTTTGGCCTCGGCCTCCGCCCAGGCGGGCGCCGTCACCGAGGCTGCGGGGTGCGGGCCCGCCCCGGCCAGCCGCGGTGACTGGGACGACGCCGTGAGCGCCCCGGAGGCGCTCGTGATGCTCGAGTGCCGCCGCCGCGAGCTGCTGGCGGCGCGCGGCGCCGATGCGACCTCTGGCCGGGCCCCACAGCCAGACGGCGGCCTCGGCGTCGCGGACGCCGGCCGCGCGGCGGGCTCGCGCGCTGGCGTGCCGCTCCCCGCGTTCGGGTCCGAGCACCAGGGCCCAGACTCTGCGCAGGGCTGGCCCGCGGGTCTCGGGGCGGCGTGCGGGGCCTTGGGCGGCGGCGCGCCCCCGCTCGGGTTGGCGCAGGGCTACGCGGCCGCGCCGGCCCCGGGTCCGGGCCGCTGCTTCCTCGACCGCCGGTCCGCGTCCGGCCCGGCGTCGTCCTACAACGCCGCGTCTGGAGCCGCGTCGTCCTACGGCGCGGGATGCTGCTACCTGGACCGGCGCGCGTCGTCGTCCGGGTCGGCGGCGGCCTGCCTGCGCCAGCCCGCGGCGCTCCCCGCCGCGGCCGACGGCCGGCTGACGCTGCAGCGGCTCGACTCTGCCCCGAGCATGGACCGCTCCGACTCTGCGGTCACCGTGATCACCGCCGCGCAGCAGCAGGTGGCCGCCGCCTCGGCGGCTGCGGCGCGCCAGGCCGCGCAGCTGCAGCACCACGCCGCGCTCGCGCAGGCGCACGCCCAGGCACGCGCGCAGGCGCAAGCCATGGCCCAGGCGCAGGCGCAAGCCATGGCGCAGGCGCAGGCCATGGCCACGGCCCGGGCACACGTGGCGCACGATGCCTTTGCGCGTGACGCGCTGCGCGTCGGGCGCGTGGCCCAGGCGCCCGCCGCGCCGGAGCTGGCGCCCGCGCGCGCGCCCGCGCGCCGCCGCACCGCGCGCCGCGTCCTCTCGGCCGACTTTGCGCGCGCCGCCGGCGCACCGTGGTCCGAGAACGCCGCCGAGGCCGTCCCGCCGCACTGCGTCGGGCGCCCGGCCGCACGCCTCGTGGTGGGTGGCGCGGGCTTTGCGGCCGACGTCCCCCCCGGCATGCGCACGCTCGCCGACGCGCTGTCCGACCCCGCGCTCGCGAGCCTCTGGACCGAGCGGGACGCTCGCGTCGTGCTCGCGGCCGTCGCTCGCGACCTCGCGGCGCTGCACGACGAGGGCTGGATCCACCGCGGCATCGACGCCAGGCACGTGCTGGTCGAGCTCTCGCCCGGGGCGCTCGCCGCCGCCGAAGACGCCCCCTCCGCTGGGGGCGCGCGCGGACGCGAGCGCGACGACGTTTCCTCCCCCGCCCGGACGGCCCGGGCAGACGAGGGCGCGGACACCGGCGAGGGCGCAGACGTCGGCCTCGGCGCGGACGCCGGTGAGGGTGCGGATGCCGGCCTTGACGACGCCTGTGGGCCGTGCCCCGGCTCGACAGGCTCGCCCATGGACGTGTTGGCCGCCGTGGCCTCGTGCTCCATGGACGCGCTCGCCGCGGGAGACGAGGACCCGCGCGCAGCCGCGTCGCAAGACGCGTCCTGCGACGCCGCCTGCTCGCTCGGCCCGCGCGGGGCGGCGTCGAGCCCTGACTTTCCCCCGTCGGGCCTCGCCGACCCGGGCGCGCCCGGGTCGCTCCGCGGCCGGCGCATGCTGCAGACGCCCTTCGTGCAGCCCGCCTCGGCGCCTCCGGTCTCGGGACCGGACGGCCTCCCGGCGGGCAGGCCGCTCGCGGGCCCGCGCGGCTCGCTGCGGCGGCACCTCTCCGGCGACGGGTCGAGCCCACGCGGCAGCGTCTCGGTGGGCTCGCTGACCGGCTTGCAGTCTGGCGACGCGCGCGCTTCGGCGCGGGGCTCACTCGCGCCGTCACGTCGCGCGCCGTCGGGGGGGCACGGCCCGCTGCCGCGCGCGCCCTCGGGGATCCAATCGCTCGCTTCGCTGCAGCGCGCCTCGTCTGGCGTGTTCTCACCGTCCGGCACGCTTCGCCGCGCCTCGTCGGGCGCCCTCTCCCCGTCGGGCTCGCTGCGTCGCGCCTCGTTCGACCTCCTGGCGCCGGGCTCGCCGCCGCCGCCGCGGGCCGCCGCGGCCTTCCCGGCGCCGCTCGTGACGCGCGCCTGGCTCGCCGCATCCGAGTCGATGGTGCGCTCGCTGCGCCGGCCGCCGGCGGTGCGGGTGGGCCCGCCGCCGCCCTCCTCACTCGTGGCGCTGGCACCCGAGGCGGCCTCGGCCGCGGGCGCCGAGGGCGCGCTGCCGTGCACCGCCACGCCGGCGACGGACGTGTGGGCGCTCGGTTGCCTGCTGTTCCGGCTGCTCTCGGGCGGGCACGTGCCGTTTGGCCACCGCGGCCTCTGCTGGACCTCGGTGCCCAACCAGCCGGCCGTCGAGGCGCCCCTTGAGGATCTTGCCGACTGGATCGAGGGGCACCTCGTGTTCAAGCTCGAGGTCATCAACAGGCTCGTCGAGGTCGAGCGCGAAGAGGCCCGGGCCGCAGCCGCGGCCGCCGCCTCGGGGTCCCCTCCGCGCGCCGTACCCGGCTGCGCGGCGGGGTCGCCGTCGCGCCTGCGCGGCGCCGCGGGGAGCCCGCGCGGCTCGGATCCCCCCACGGCGCCGAGCTCGTGCCCGACGTCGGGCCGCAAGGGTGGCTCGGCGACCGGCGCCAGCTCGGGACGGTCGCCCGAGTCGAACGGAGGGGGCGCCGCGGGGAGCGCCCAGACCGACTCTGTCGCCTCCTCGCCGCCCCTCTCCTCGCCGACGGCCAGCTGGATCGCGTTCTCGAGCAACCCGTCGCCGCTCGCGCTCGCGTTCCAGCGCCGCCGCCGCTCCAGGCGACTGCGCCGGAGCAGCGCCAAACGCGAGGGCGCGCGCGAGCCCTCGGAGTGCGGCGGGCTGCCCCCACCCCCGGCCGGCACGACGGCCGCGACGCAGACGCTTCGCGCGCCCTCGCTGCTGGACGCCGCGTCATCCGCACCAGAATGCGAGATCGTCGCGTTCCCGCGCTCGCCATGCGCCGACGACTCGCGGCCCAGCTCGAGGGGCGAGGCGCTCGCGGGGCGCAGCTCGACGTCGTCCCCGGCCTCTGTGCCCACCACGCCGTCGTCGGGCGCCGGCTCCAAGGGCGCCTTTGCGACTGTCGGGTTTGGTCCGGAGGCGCGCGACCTCGTTCTGCGGCTGTTCTCGGCCGACCCGGGCCTGCGCCCCGAGCCCGCGGCCGTGCTCGCCGACCCCTGGCTCGCGCCGCTCGACCACGAACGCGCGACCGCGGCCGCCGCCTACGCGGCGGCCGGGGGCGACGCGGACGCGCTCGGCGGGCCGTTCGGCGGCGACTCGTCGCGGCATCTCCGGTGCCTGGTGGGCGAGCCCTCTGGCATGGACGACGTGCTGGCCCGGACCGCGGGCCTCGCCTTTTCGCCGTCGAGCACACCGACGGCCGTGCTGCCTGACACGGCCTCGTGCGACCTCATGGCCTCGCGCCAGCCGTCGCTCGTCGAGCTGCGGCGCCCGTCTTCGTTTGCTGGATTTTCCCGTCAGGCCTCGAGCGTCTCTCTCATCGACTCGCGCGCGGGCTCGTTCGTCGCCCCCTCGGGCGCCTCGGCCAGCTACGGGGGCGGCCAGGGGCTCCCGGGCAGCCTTGAGGGTCGCGTTGCATCCTTTGGCGCCGCGGGTCCGTCGGCGTCCTTTGGCGCGCACTCGCAGGGCGACGTGGCATTCCCCATTCCGGTCGCGCGCCCGGACTCGGCCGGTGAGGGCGATCTCGGCTGCGGCCTGGGCTCGGCGGCGTGCTTTGCGCGCGGCGGCTCTGGCGGCGTCGGGAGCGCCGCTGCGGCCGCGCTGCAGGGCTCGTCGTCGCAGGGCCACCTGCAGGCGCGGGGGGCGTCCGGGAGCGCCCTGCTTGGGCAGCAGCTGCTGCGCCGCCTCTCCGGCGGCGCGCGCTTTGCGCTGCCGCCCGCCCCGGGGCCCTCTGGCTCGTTCGGCGCCCCGGCGTCGACGTTGCTCCCGCCGCCGCCCCACGCGTCCTCCTCGGCCACCCCCGCGGCGTTTCCGCCGCTGCCGCAGCCGCTCGCGCCCGCGCTGAACTTGCACGGCTCTGCGCCGCTCGGGCCCTCCTCGGCGCCGCTGGGCTCGTCCCGCGCGCAGCAGGGGCTGCCGACGGCATCGTCGGCGCCGCTGCCGGTGCCCGTCCCGACCGGGTCCACGGTGCAGGCACACGGCCGCGGGTCGGGCCCGGCGCACCGGCTGTCGCCACAGCTCGAGGGGTCGCAGCCGCGGCGCCTGGGCGCGGTCTGCCAACGGCTGGTGGTGACGGATGCGAGCGCTGACGGCCAGCAGCACCTCGCGTGGGTGGTGCACTCGGTCTTCGAGGTCAATGGCGGGCCCATGCTCTCGGCGGCACCCTGCGCGGTGCTCGGCGAGCGGCCACACGACGCCGAAGTCTTCCACGAGCTGCCTCCCGCGGCCGTCAGCCGCGAGGAGTTTGCGCAGCTCTGCAGGCGCGTCGGAGCGAACGGAGGCATCTGAGCGGCGCGGCGCTGCGGGGGCGGGCGCATGGTCCTCTGCGCGCTCTCCTGGTGCGATGGGCTGGGGAAGGACGAGGAGCGCTGTTCCGCCGTGTGGCTCCGGACCTTTGCTTCGTAGCGCCCCGCCGTTGCGCCACCTGTCCCCTTTCTGCCCAGCTTCCTTCATGCTCTTCCGCCTTCTCTCCTTCCCACTTCCTCCGCGCTCCCCCTCCCTCTTTCCGCGTGCACCTCTTCGACCGCCTCACTCCCCTTGGCCGTCCCATCATGCGCGCCCCGACGGTCTCTCCCGCCCCTCTCGCGCCGCTCGAGCTCTCGTCCCCCCTCCTCCTGACTCTTCGACCGCCTCTTCCCGGGCTCTCCCCACCGTCCGTGCGCCGCACCCACCCGAGCTCCCCCGGTCCTCTCGCGTCCTGCGCCCGGCCCGCGTGCCCTCCCTTGTTCGTTCCCTCTCTCCCTGAGCCCGAGAGCGCGGCGCGTCTGCCGCTCTCCTCTTCGCGCCTACGCTCGGCACGCCCAACCGCCGTGGCGCGCGTCCGCATCAAGCACCCGCCCCCGCCAACTGCACCGCGTGCCGGGCTCCCGTCGCCATCGACCGCACCCCGCGCCAGACGTCCGCCTCCATCGGCTGCGCTGCGCGCCGGGTGCCCCTCTCTTTCTGATCCCACGCACCATGCCGCTTCGGAATCTCCGCCCCGAGCGGCGCTCCGCTGCCGCCTCCCGTCCTCTCCCTTTCCCGACCTCGCGCAGCCGGCCTCGTGTCCTCACCTTTTCTCTCCTCGTTGTCCTTTTGCTCGTCGCCGCACGCCGACGCCGGCACCGTCTTTCCTTCGCGGCCCTCTCGCCCTCTCCGCACCCCGTTGTCCGTGCCGCATGCCGCTTCCGCGCCTCCTTCCCCGTGCTGTTCGCTGCTCCCGCGCCCCGAGCTTGGGCCTTTGCGCCTCTCTGCTCTGCATCCATGCTCTCCCAGTCGCGCTGTCGGGCACCGCCTCTCGCTTTTGCCCCTCGGGCCACGCATTGCCCGCACACACCCCTGCCTGCAGCCATGCCTTGCAGCGGGCTCTGCCGCGCACGCCTTTCCAACGTGCCCGTCGACGGGCGCGTCGCGCCGCAAGCGTATCCTTACCGCTCCTCCGTCTTCGATTTCCTCGACCCGCCCTCGACGGGGGCGCCGCGCTCCGCTCATCCGCTCGTCGCCCGCTCGCTGCCGGCCTCCGTCCCCCTCCCCCGCCCCCCCACCGCCCTGCTCACGCTACCGTTCTCTTTCCGTTTCCTCCCGCTTTTTCCCTCCCGCTCTCCAACGGCTCCAGAACGGCTCGTTCTCCTTCTCCGACCTCCTAATGCCGCCGCGCCTGCGCCGTCCCTCCCGTCCTTGCTCGTCTTCCCTCTGACGTTTCCTCGCAGCCGACAGTGCCCTTGCCGCGCGCACCCTCTGCCCTCCGCCCCCGTCCTTTGCCCGCCCTTCTCTGACGCCGCGATTCCCCATATCTTTCGGCGCTGTGTTCCCTCCTGCCGTGCCGACCCGGCGATCCGACCCTCCTGCCGCACAGACGTCCGCGGGCTTCCGAACGCCCCACGCTGCCTCCATCGACTCGCCTCTGGCTCTCCTCCTGCCCCACCCTTCCCTCTAACCTGCTGCGGGCTGCAGCCCTCGGACGGCCTCGCGCGCTCCTCCTCTCCCCTCCGGGCGAAACCACGCAACCTGCGTCACTCTTCCTGCGCGACCGTACCCGCCCAATCCTCTCTTTCTCGCTGCGCCGCTGGCGCCTGCTCTCCATCCCCCCCCCCCCCCACACGCACCCTGCATCCTCGGCGACTTCTGCAGTCTCCCGTCCAGCTCTCGCTGCTCCCTTCTTCCTTCCCTTCCCTCCGGTCGCCCGCCGCTCTGGGCTGCGACGTGTCCCCCGGTCGCCGCGCGCCACCGCGTCTTCTTTTCCCGCCCTTCTCCCGACCCGCTCCTTCCTTTGGCGTGTGCATGACGGCGGCCGCGCGCCCGTTTCGCATTCGTTGAACGGCTCGCGGGGGTGCGTTCACGCCATCGCTCCCACCGAGCGGCTCGCGGGGGTGCGTTCACGCCATCGCTCCCACCGAGCGGCTCGCGGGGGTGCCTGCACCCTCGTCTCGGCCTCCTCCGCCTCGGTCGGGCTTTCTTGGCCGGACGCCCTTTGCGGAACGGTCGCTCCGTCGACCGGCGCGCCCTCGTCGTCGCCGTCGCCGCGCCCATTCATCCACGTCTTCCCCACGCCGCCGTCATCGCTTCATCCCTTGGTCAGCCAGACTTCCCCGCGTCTCCTCTGCCGATCTTCATCGTCCAGACCCCTTCTCTCTTCCCCTCGCTCCTCTCCCCCCTCCTCCCCCCACCTGCTCCTTCCCCCATCGGCGCCTCCTCTCACCGCTCCACGTGTCCTGTCCCACGCCGCTCTTCCCTCTCCGTTTCTCCCCTTCGTCGACTTGTCTCCCCTCGACGAACGTCGCCTTTTCGTTACCGCGTCTTCCTCTCCCCTCCGCAAACCCTTTTCTATCGGCACCTTCTCCCTCTCTCCGCAAACCCCACGAGCTGATCTTTTCTGTGCCTTTTCCGTGTGCGTTACCAGCGTGTGTGTGTGTTCTCCGCTGGCGCTCTCCCAGCCCGTCGTCTCCAGCTGCCTCCGCGACTCCTCAGTCGCGTCTCGCGACGGCCTCTGCGGAGGACCCGTGGCGGACGCGGCGCCCTGCGGCAAGATGCGCAGAGCGCACCGCACTCGCCTCCCCGGGCCTCGGGCGCTTCCCGCACTCCTCTTCCCTTTGCGCTTCTCTCTTCTTCGCGCTTTCCTTTTGCTCCTTCTGCATCTCTGCCCTCGCGCCCGAGCGCCGCGGCGTTGGGGCCACCCTCCGGCCTGGCGTCCGTTGGCCGAACGGCTTTGCTCCGCAGAGCCCTCTGCCAGGCTGTGCCGCCGCGCTTTTGCCTCGCTTTTGCTTTACGCCTCTTCAACCTCCGCGTACCGATCTTTGAACGTTCCATCGTCATCCAAGAGTTCCCTTCGATCCGCCGGCCGCGCCTGGGCGGTCCTCCGGGCAGCCTGACGCCAATCGGACCGCCTCGACCGCCACATCAGCTGATCCGAACGCCTCGACCGCCCCGACCGCCTCCCATTCGACACGCGTCGCTTGCGCGTTCGCGCGATATTCCGCGTCGCGCCTCGCTCTGGACGTTTGGCCGTCATTCACGTCCTCCAGTGTATCCCCCGCACACCTCCGCTTGCCCACCCTTGGGGGTGCGCACCATCTGCACCCTCGTCCGTGGTCTCCCCCCAGCGCACCACATCCGCACGTCAGTCCTATCTCCCCTCTCCAGCAGCGCTTCACCCGCACGGCCGCCTTGTCCCTTTCCTTTCTCCTTTCACCTCTTTAACGGCGCGTGTCGTTTGCCGCGGCGCGTCGCGTTGCTCACGCTCCACCACGCGCCACGGCCCCTGTCCATCCCGTGCACGCTTCCGTCGTGGCCTCTTCGCCACACGCTCCCACCCCCCACCCCCCCCCCCCCCCCCCTTCTCTTTTTTTTGTCTTTTGTTGCTCTTGCCGCCTCTGCGTCCCCAGTCGGGGCGGTCACGCTCGGCTATCGTCTTCCATCGCCCTCCCTTCCCTCGTGCCACAGGCGTGACGACCCATCCTTTTCACGGCTTTTCCTTTGGGCGCGCATCGGTCGGCAACGTACCGCGATCCTGTAAAACGGTCGCTTTTCGACTCACTGTAGCGACCAGAGCGAGCACGAGGCAGAGCGGAGCGGAGCGGAGCGGGCGTACACGCAAAGGGAGCGAGAGGCCGCGCGACGTTAAGAGTGCGGGGATGTGCGTCCGAGTGCCAGCGTCGAACAGGCGCGCGGCTGAGCGCCCTTTCGCCGCTTCGCATCGTCACCTCGCTGAGAGGGCGGCCCACTCTCTCCGTCCGCGGTCGGAGCAGATGAGCGTTTCGTCCGGGGTGACGATGACGTCGACCGGGAGATCGTCCTGGTCCCTCGGGACGTCCTCGTCGACGATCTGGGGCGACAGCGCGAGCGCCACGAGCAGGGGGGGGGCGGAGGCGGAGGCGCCGGTGTCGGAAGGCGACGAGGCCGCTTGGGCAATGCACCGCGCGAGGAACCGGTCGTAGTAGCCCCCTCCGCGACCGAGTCGGCCTCCCTTGCGGTCAAAGGCGAGGCCGGGCACCAGGAGGACGTCGAGGACGCGCCCGCCCTCGCCACCCTCCGGGTGCGCCTCGGCGACGCGTTCGCCGCCCTTGGGCTCGAGGATGCCGTAGGGAGGACTCTCCGAGAGATCGTCCCACCCGCGGACGCGCAGGAAGCGCATGTGACCCTCTCGGTTCTCGACCTTTGGGCAGAACACCTCGGGCGCCGCCGGGACAGCGCCCTCGCGCGCGAGCAGGCGCCTGACCAGCGCGGTCGTCCGCACCTCGCGCAGGCGCGGACAGTCGACGAACGCGCCCACCGTCGGGGCGGACGCGAAGCGCGGGTGCGCCTCGAGGCGCCTCAGAATGGCGTCGCCTGAATGGAAGAAGACGGGGGGGAGGCGGGGGAGGGCAGGGAGAAAGGGGTAAACCGACGTTGGAACGGACGAGACGGCAAAGACAGACCTCGAGCGTCCGTGGCCCTGAAGCGAGAGATCGGGAAGGCGCAGAGGACGCGGCGCGGGGGCAGTGTCGGCTTTCTACCGTCACGCAGGAACGCAGGGACCCCGTGCGCTCCTTCCCAAGGCCGCCGAGCGCCGGGTCGACCCAACCGCCCGTGGGGCCGGTCGCTCTTCGCCCGCTTCCCTCCGCCCCGCAGGCCTCCTCGGCCGGCCTCGTAAAGGTTCTGCCCCGCCCACCCGCGTGCGCTTCCGACCCAGTCGCAGCCTGGACACGCGTCCGCTGTGCGCACTCTCCCGCGCGATGAAATCCTCGGTCGCGATCTCCTTCAGGCGCAGCGTCATGGCCTTGCGCGCCTCCTTTTTGCGCGCCGACACGCTCGCGGCCGCGGTCGCGGCCGGCGCGGCGCCCGAGGCCATGCGTCGCGGCAGGCTCGCGACGCAGCGGGGTCGCAAGGCGACCGCGCGGACGGCCATGCGTCCCACCGCGGCTGCAGCCTAACCTAGGCCAGGCACTTTCCCGACACGCGGCGGGCGCCGGCGACGACTTCGACCCCCCGGCACTCGGCTCCGCTCCGCGCCCGCGCGCGCGCGCGCGAGCGCGCCCCCGCGGCGCGCGTGCGGCGCTGTTCAAACCTCGGCCGCGATCGCGGATCGCGTCGCGGCCCGCGCGAGCGTCGCGGAGCGTCGCGACCTCGTCGGGAGGCTCGCATCGTCGAGGTGGGCGCTGAAAACGTGCTCTCGATCGGCGCGAACTCCGGGCGCGCCGCAGGCCCGCAGAGACGGCGCGCGCGCCGGCGCGGCGCGGGCTCCCCCCGGCCGCTCTTTTTTGCTTGTTTCTGTCTTCCCCTCTCTTCTCCGCCCCTCTTCTCGACGCCGCCCGCCGTTCTTCCGCGAATCCCACTCCTAAAGCTTCGAGCGGCACGACGCGACGCTCCGGGAGCCGAGGCTACACGAGAGGCGCAGCGCACGCCGCGAGATGGCTGGAGAGCGCCCCGAGCGGCGCAGCAAGCGCCGGCGCGCGACCGCGCCCTCCGCGGCGCACTACGTCGGCTATGTGCGCCGGGGGCTGGGGCCGGCGCCCGAGCCGGGCGAGCGTGGGGGCCCGGAGACGCCAGCGTCCGCGCAAAGGGGCGCGTCCGCTCCGCTGCAACGCGCCACTACGACCCGCGCGCTCGACGCACGCGCTCCGGCGACCGCGCTCCGCAGACCCCGTCGACCGGGACCGTCGTGCCCTCCCCCCCCCCCCCACCCGCGCCTGCAGGTCGAGGACGACGAGACGCCCGAGATGATCATGGCCAAGTTTGAGGCTCTGGAACGCCTCCAGGCGGCGCTCCAGACGGGCGGGGCTGGCCGATCCGACGACCCGTCGTCGAGCGACGGCCAGGAGCCCGCCGGGTCGACTGGAGGCGACCCTGCGACGCCTGCCGACCCGGGCGCGGCCTGCGGCGGCGGAGAGGCCCCCACCCCGGCGGCATCGCCGGCGCCCGCCCCAGCCTCGGAACCGCTCACCGAGGAGCAGCTGCTTCGCCTCTTCCGCGAGACGTCGACGTTTTCGATCCCCACCGCCGGCAGGTACGACGCCTGGGGTGATGCCGCCTCGTGGGGCTGGGACGCCGAGGGCGACGAGGAGGACGGCGGCGGCCGCCGCGGCGGGCCGCGCAGCGGTGCGCGCGGCAACGACGACGGGGACAACGAAGACGACGAGGACTGGCTGGACGAGTTTTTCGGCGACGGCGGCAAGGGCCGCAGGGATGGCAGGAGCAAAAAGGGAGGGAGCGGAGGCGGCACCAAGGGGGGCAAGGGGGCCGTGCAAGGCGGCAGCAAGCCGAGCGGCGGCAAGGCGGCGACCGCGGCTGGCGCGACCGAGAGTGCTCCCGCCGCGGTCGCCGCTTCGCCCGCTCCAGCGCCCTCGACGAGCGCGCCGGCCTCGGTTCCGGCGCACCTACCCGTCCCCCGGCCGCCGCTGCCCTCGGCGAGGCCGCGGCCTGCGCCGCGGTCCTCGTCGCGCCACTCTGTGGTCATCGCCTTCAACCCCGAGACGTGCGCGTTCGTACGCAGACGCGTGCGCGTCACGGACCCGAGGGCGCTCGAGTTTGTGCGCGTGCCACCCGTGCCGCTGCCGTCGGCCTGGGGCCGGATCGTCGAGGACCGGCTGGGCGAGGGCGGGTACGGGCAGGCGGAGGAAGACCGGTGGCCGGAGGCGAGCGAGGCGGACGAAGCCGACGGTGCGGAGGAGGCGGCGGCGCCAGGCGACAAGAGGGCGGAAGGGACGTCGGCCGCGAACGCCAGAGGCGCCGCGGGTCGCGGGGGGGGGGCGCGGGTCGGCTTTGGCGAGAATGGCAACAAGCCCGCGGCGCCACGGGTCGGCCCCGCGGGCGACGGTGGAGAGGCCTTCGCGGTGCCGATCCCCGACGGCGCAGAAGCCTCCGCGCCGGCGACCTCTGCCGTCGCGGGACCTCCTGCGCGGCCGATCTTCGGCGACAGGTCGCAGACCGAGGCCGCCGGCGATTTCGCGGCGGTAGACGTCGACAAAGAAAACGGCTCGGACAATGGCGCCGAGAGACGAGGTGAGACGGGCGTCGTGGACCTGGTCGACTGTGACGGGGACAAGAGCCGAAGCCAGGGCGACGGGGAGCAAGGGGGCGAGGATCCTCGCAAGGTCCCCGTCTCCGCGGTCGCCCAGCTCCCGCGCCTTCCTTCGCACGCGGCCGTGACGACCGACGTCGCGAGCGCCGCGGTCGCGCTCGCCAACAAGGGCTGCACCTTTGACGCCCTGGTGCTCGGCCTCGGGTGGTGCTGCGAGCCCACGTGGGGAGCAGAAGAGGCTTCTGAGGTGCTCGAGGCCCTCCGTGGCCTCTCTCTGGCAGGCGACCTTTGGTCCGAGCGCGACTTGGACCCCGCTTCGGGGCCGAGCGGCCAAGAAGCGGCGGAAGCGGCGTTCGCGGGCGGACCCCGCGGCGGCCCAGCCCTCCGATCGACCCCTGGCAGCTGCCCTCCCCCCGGGTCGCTCGCGCCGTGGGTGTCCGCACTCCCGCCACCGCAGCGGGTGTGTCCTCGTCTGCGCCCTCGCAACGAGGCCGTCGCGGCGCTGAGGCGGCTGCCGGTCTCGACGCTGGTGCCGGACGGGTTTGTGTTTGCGTTCGCACCCGTCGCGCGTGCCGCAGACCTCTTCGAGCTCGCCGCCGCGTGGGGCATGGCCTACGTCGAAAACCTCGCATGGTGCTTTCTGGAGAGCTCCCACGAGGCGCTCCGTCTGGTCGCGGGAAAGGACTGTGGCGAACAGGTGCGAACAGCTGCCCATGCGAGGAAGATCGGAGAAAAGGGCCGCGGCCGCTGCGGGCGTCGACCGCTTGGCTTGCGGCGCCCATCCACCGGCAATGGTCGTGACGGCTGAGGGAAGGACAGGACGCGCGCACCCCGCGCGGTCGGCGCTCTCGCGACCGGCGAAAACGGCGTGGGCGAGCGCGGTGCTTTCGTGACCGGCGGGGGCGGCGCGAGCGAACGCTTCGGTCTCGGGAGCTGTCGTTGTGCGCGGTGCTGCACGAAAAACGCCCCCCACCCCCCCCCCCTGCTGCCTGCGTTCGATCGCCCTCAACCAAAACAGACATTGCGCTGCACAACACAGCACCGTACGGCGTGTTGCCGGCACCCCTTGCTCGTGCTAGATCTATCGGCGCTTTTCGCCTCCTTCCGCTCGTTTTACGACTTCCCCCCCTCCCGGTTCCCCCCCTCTCATCTCGAGTCTTTCCTCACGTTCCCCACCACTCACCTCCCGACCTTCCCCCCTCCTGCTTCCTGCGCTCTCCCCCTCAGCCTCCGCTCGCGAGCCTCCCGGCCTCGCATCTCACGTTGTTCATCTTTCGAACGATTCGTCGTCGGCGCGAGACCGAGCTTCGGCACCAACGATCGCCGGACGTGGTGCTGTCGTGTCCTGTCCGCGCAACGCTGGGCGGGCCGCTCGAGATCCCCGAGGACGTCCCGCTCGCGATCGAGACGCTGCTGCCCGAGAGCCCCGGGCGACGGCTCGACCTCTGGGCGAGCGCAAGCGCCGGACGGGCCCGCGAGGTTGCGCGGGTGCCCTCGCGAGACGCCGAGGCGCTCCAAAGCAGCCTGCCGCGGGAGATCCTTGAGCGACCCGTCGAGGGCCGCGCCTGCAGGGAGGGTTGGGTCCACCTTTTCCAGGGATGAGGGAGCATACAGCGCGTGAACAGTCTGGCAGCACATCCACCCGTTCCGGGGCGACGCAACCTCCGCACATTTCATGCAGCCGCCGAGCGCTGTGCGCCTCGGAGTTGCCCTCGGACCCAGGGGGGAATACCCCCCCCTGAGGCAGCTCTGTCGCCTGCGTTCGATCCCCGGACCCTCTTCTCGCGCGACGGCGTCTGCGTCCGCGTCTTCGATCGTCGTCTCCGCCTCGAGCTCGTCCGCGCAACTCTTGCCGCCTTGTTTTCACTCTTCCCCCGTTTCCGTCCTCGCGTTGCCCATGTGCTCCCCACCCCCTCCCCCGCGCTCGCTGCTTCACCTTCCCCCTCCTCCCCCTCCCCCCCCCCGCTCCCGCTCCCGCGCCCCCGTCTACATCCATCCGCTGTCATCGGTTTCACTCGACTCGACTCACGACCCGCGACACAAGGGCGGACGCAGCGTTCGCGCGGCGGTGAGGTTTGATGCCTTTCGGCAGAGTTGAAGGCCGAGAGTCGACTCCTTGCTGCGGCGCTTGTTCCGGGTCCGTCCGCCCCCCTCGCCCGTTCGCGTCCCCAGACGGAAAGCTGAGGCTTTTGAGGCATCTTCGGGGTTGACGTGCCGCAGGAGCGCGGGCGATCATACACAAAAAAAGGGCCGGGGCAGGGCCGAGCGGGAGCTCGACTCGATCGGACGTTCCCCTCCCCTCTCCTCCCCGCTCCCCTTCCTCTCCCTTTCCTTTTCCCTTTCCTTTTCCCTTTTCTCCCCCCGCTTCCTTCCCTTTCCTTTTCCCTTTTCTCCCCCCGCTTCCTTCCCTTTCCTTTTCCCTTTTCTCTCCCCGCTTCCTTCCCTTTCCTTTTCCCTCTCCTTCCCGCTCACCGTCCCGCCCCCCTCCGGGCGCTCAGTCGCTTTTCCCAAGGCTCGCGTCGAGGAGCTTTTCGGCGACCTCGAGGTCCTCTGGGGTTGTGATCTTGAGGTTGGAGTAGCTCCCCGGGGTGACCTTGACGGGCTTGCCTCGCGCCTCGAGCAGCGCAACGTCGTCGGTAAGCTGCCGCCCGCTGGCGAGCGCGGCCTTGGAGGCCTCGAGGAGGGCTTTGGTGCCGGCGATCTGCGGGGTCTGCGCCTCCCACAGCTGGCCGCGCTGCAGCGTCTCCTGCACGAGCCCTCCCGGGCCGACGCGCTTCACCGTCGCCTTGCACGGCACGGCCAGCACCGCGGCACCGGCGGCCGAGGCGTCCAGCAGGCACCGCCGCACGTCCTCGGGCTGCACCAGCGGGCGCGCAGAGTCGTGCACGGCCACCACGGGGAAGCGCCCCGCGTCAATCTCCAGCAGCCCGTTGCGCACCGAGTCCTGGCGCTCGGCGCCCGGGCGCGCAAAGGCCAGCGCAGGCGCCACGGTCGCGCGCGCGCAGGCGACGGCGGCCACCTCGGCGGCGGGTGCGCCCTCGGCCGCCAGGTAGCCGGCCTCGGTGCCGGCCGCCGCGCCACCGGGCGCTTCGCCGGCGACCTCGCGCCACAGCTCGTCCCACTGCGCGCGGAAGAGAGCCTCGAACGACTCCTCGCAGACGATCACGACCAGGCCGACCTCGGGCATGCGCGAGAGCGTGCGCAGCGCCCAGGCGGCCACAGGCCGCCCCCGCAGCTCGAGGTACTGCTTGGGGATCGGAGCGCCCATGCGCTTGCCGACGCCGCCGGACAGGAGCACCAGGGCCACCGTCCCGGGAGCAGGCGGGGTGGCCAGCGAGCTCGCGGACGCCGCCCGCGCGCGGCGCAGGCGCGAGCTCGGGAGCGAGGGGAGGGAGCGGGGGGAGCACGGGACGGCGAGGCGGGGGGCGCCGGCGGCGGCGGACCGGACGAGGCGGCCGAGGGAGGCCGCCGCGGCCGGGAGCGCGGCCGGGGCGCGGGCGTGCGGCCGGACGCCCGCGCCGGTCCGCGAGGAGGCGGGGGTGAGACGCGCGGCAGTCACGCAGCCGCTGACGGCGGGCGCGAGGCCCGACGCCGGCGTCGCGGAGCGGGTCGCGCACGACATGTCGCTCGAAAACGAGAATTTGGCGGCGATGCGCGTCCGATCGCCGGCGGATCGCCAAGGGGGGGGGGGGGGGGGGCCGTGCG
>PGFX01001021.1:0-16394 GCA_003612995.1 Prototheca bovis | reverse complement strand
AGGGGGAAGACCTGGAGGGGGGAGGGGCGGGGGAGGGGGGGGGGGGGGTGGGCTCGCGACGGCGCGGGTGGCGCCGAGCGGGCGAGCGCAGGCGCGAAGCGGGAGTGACGTCGCGCGCTTCGGCCATGCAGTCTCGCGTGCGGTCGGTCTCGCGTTCGACGTCGTCAGCAGACTGCAGTCGAAGATCCGGATCCATCGAGACGCCGCGGCTCGTTCGACGAACGGCAGGTTTGTTTCCGTCGCGACCGCGCGCGTCGACCGTCGCGATCGCGTCGCTTTCGGCGGGCGTCGCGGCGGGGGGTCGATCGGGCGCGCGAGCGAGGCTGGGGGCTCGATCGACGCCGTCCATGTTCTCGTTCCTCTCGCAGGAGACGCGCACAGCGGAGCGCGATGAGCGAGCAAGCTCTGCAGGCGGTCCGCGCCGCGATGGGCGCCGTGCGGGTCGCCTCGCCGAGCGACAAGGTGTACAAAGACGAGTGCGTCTTCTCGTTCGCCTCGGCGCTCTCGGAGGGGGGGCTCTACATCAACCTGCAGACCTTTCAGGCGGTCGGCGAAAAGTTCCTGGAGCTCGACTCGCACCGCAGCGACTGCGCGCTCTACCTGCACAAGAAGCAGCGCGAGGTTTGTAGGCGGTGCTGAGCGGGGGCTGGGGGAGCGCTGGACGGAACCCGGGCGAATCGCGATGGCGGCGCCTGGGGAGGCGGACGGGCGCCCGCGAGTTGCCATGTGCGACCGCCAGGTGGCTTCTGGGAAAAGGAGTCGGCCTGTGGGCGTCAGCGAGGAGGAGGAGGAGGAGGAGGAGTGGGCAGGCGGGCGACAGTCGGAAGGAAGAGCTAGTCGGCGAGTGCGGGGAAAAGCGTCGCCCGGGCGTCCGAGCGCCTCCGCCGACTTCCTCCCGATGCCCGTTTCAGGTCCCCATCGAGACGGGCGAAGAGCCGTCGGCGCCGACCAAGCTCGCCATCGGCGTGGAGGGCGGGTTCCAGACCGAGGCGTCGAAGACGCGCATCGAGACGGACAGCGCGCTCGTCGTGCTGCCGTCGCGCGACAGCATCGCGCTCCCTAACCTGGACGTCCCAAAGATCGTGCTCGATGCCATCGCCGCCGTCGAGGTGCGTTGGGGTGAGGATGAGGAGGGAGAGGGGGGGCGAGGAGGCGAGGGCGCCGCCTTCACGATCGATGAGCCGGGGGTGGATGGTGATGGGGGGAGGGGGTGGACGACGATCTGCGTGCAGACTGCGGAACGTGGAGGCGAGCGAGCATGTAGCGTTTCGGTCGCATCGTCCGCACCTGATCAAATCGCCGCACGGTCGCAAGCGCTCGTTCGTTCCCCGCGAAGAGGCGGCGCCTGTCGCGATGGCGCCCCGCGCGACCGGCGACCGGCGCCCCTGGCTCTGGCGGCTCCGGCGTCGATCTCGGTGGCGCGGAGAGGGTCTCTGGGCTCGCACGCTGCGATGCGTCGGCGAACTCTTGTCGTTTTACCCATTCCTTTTGCAGGCGCACGAGAGCACGAGCATGCGCGAGGAGGTCGAGGCTTGGCAGGAGCAGCGCCTCGTTTCCAAGTATGCCGAAAATCTCGAGCAGCTGCCTTGCGAGCACAAGATCCCCATGAACCCCGCAGAGGTGCGACCGGACTCTCGTTATGTCTGGCGATTGGCCGTGATGTGGGGAGGCGTCTGGGCGGCTCTTTCCGCCCTGGATCCCCGCGCGTTCCGACGCGGCCGCTGGTGTCGCGCGGAGACGGCTTCGGATTGCTCACCGCTGCCCCCCTGGCGCCCCTTCCCCCCCTTCCCCGGCGCAGTGGAAATGCGCCGAGACCGGCGCCACCGAAAACCTGTGGCTCAACCTCTCGACCGGATTCATCGGCTCTGGTCGCCAGGTGCGATGCGCGACCACGGCCCCCGGCACCCTCGGCCTGGCTTTCGACCTCTTGGGCATGCTGTTGCCTCCTGCCTGCGCCTTTACCCTTTCGGGCGCGCCGACGCCTGCACCCGTTCCGCCGTTTCCCGGCGAGCACCAGCGAGTTCCGCTGAGGTTTTCGCTTCCCGCCACTCGCCGTCCGCCGCCCGCCGCCCGCCGCCGCTCCGCGCCTCGATCGCGTCGCGCCTTTTGCCGCCTCTGGCTGCGTGCCGGCACCTTTTCCGCCTCCCGCTTGCTGGCTCCCTTCACCCCCCGCTCCTCTTCCCGCGCAGCACTGGGACGGGACCGGAGGGAACGGGGCCGCTCTGCGGCACTTTGAGGCGACTGGGAGCAAGTACCCGCTCGTGGTCAAGCTCGGAACGATCACGCCCACCTCGGCGGACGTGTACTCGTACGCACCGGACGAGGACGACATGGTCACGGACCCCAAGCTCGCGGAACACTTGGCGCACTGGGGCATCAACATCCTGCAGATGGAGAAGACTGAAAAGACGATGACCGAGCTGCAGATCGAAAAGAACATCGAGTTCGAGGCAAACCGCATCACCGAAGAGGGAGAGAGCCTCATGCCGCTCCACGGCCCCGGGTGCGTTGCACGACGGGAAAAGGCGTGGGAAAAGGCGGCGCGGGGCAGGGGGCGCGGACGTCGCCAGGCGGTGCACGGCGCGGTCCTCACGCGCCGTCTGCATCGCGGGAGAGAGGATCCATTCTTGCGCGTGTGTGTGCGCGCGTGCTTTGCCCCTCGCTCATTTTCCTCATTTTCTCTATTTTTTTGTCTTTTTGCCCCCCCGTCTAGCGCGTGCTCCGGATCCGGTCCTCGTCTCGAGCGGTCGCGTGGTTTGCGACGAGGGGGCTCTGCGACGCGATGCCTCCCTTTCCCTTCCCCCGTCGAACCGTCGCAGGTACACCGGACTGGTCAACCTGGGCAACAGCTGCTACATGAACAGCGTCCTGCAGGTGCTCTGGTCGCTCAAGGAGACTGGTGAGCGATACCTCCCGCACGCCGACGCGGTGTTCGGGTCGGCGCCGCGCGACGTCCCCGCCGACCTCTTGTCGCAGTGGTGCAAGGTCGGCCGCGCACTTGTTCTGGCGAAAACTGGCGACGTGCGGCGCGGCGAGGACGGCGAGCTCAAGGAGGCCGACGCTGTGAGGCCTGGGATGTTCAAGGCGCTCGTCGGCCGCGGCCACCCTGAGTTTTCCTCCAACAGGCAGCAGGTGCGTCTGTCTGTTCGGCGGGAGCAAAGGACGGCGTTCTGCGGGTGGGATCGGCCGCCGAATTGGCGCGGCGGCCGGAGGGGGTAGCGGGGCGCCACACCCACATGGCGGCGGTGGGAGCGTTGCCTGACCTCGGCTTCCGCCTCATCGGAATGCGCTCTTGGCTCGTTCCGCAGCGCGCCTTTGCGATCTTCCCCTCGCGCGATCGCCTCGTTCACACCGCACCGCTTCCACGTCACATAGGATGCCGAGGAGTACGTCGGGCACCTGCTCGAGCTGCTCTCGCGTGCCGAGCGCGCCGGCGCGGAGCGCCTGTCAACTCTGGGCATGGAGCCGGGCAACCTCGGCAAGCTGTTCGAGTTCCGCCTCGAGGACCGGATCCAGTGCAGCGAATCCAAAAAGGTGCGTTGCCGCGAGCCGTTGCACCGCCGATGCCGGCTGCGCCCCGCGCCCCGCTGGCGCCGTTCGGCGGCGCTGCGGCTCGGCGCTGCAGATCGGCGCCCCGCTGGCCGCGGCGCCCCGATCTGCCGCGCGGACCGCCGGACGCCGAGCCTCGCCGCCCTGCGCGTGCGCCGTCGCGCCTACCTATTGCCCCAACCCCGCCGACCTCGCGTCTCTCATCTGCCTGGAGCTCGTTCGCGCCGCCCCGCAGCTTCGCTGCCTTGTTCGCCGACGCCAAATCCTCCCTTTCCTCCGCAGGTGCTCTACAAGTACAGCCCTGCGACGACGCTGAGCCTGAACGTCCCAATGGAGGCGGCGATCAACCTGATGGAAATCGAGGAGCGCAAGCAAAAGCGCCAGCGCGTCCAAGAAGAGGGCGGGTCGTCCGAGGGCGAGCTCGACGAGGTGGTGCCGCGCGTGCCGCTCCAGGCGTGCCTGGACGCGTACGCGGCGGACGCGACGGTGGCCGACTACTTTTCGCCCGCCCTGCAGCGGAAGACCGAGGCGTCCAAGCGCGTGCGCATCGCGAGCTTCCCGTCCTACCTACTCGTGCAGGTGCGTCGCTACTACGTGGACCGCGATTGGACGCAGAAGAAGCTCGAGGTCGAGGTGGACGTGCCCGACGTGCTGTCGCTCGACGCCCTGCGCGCCTCAGGGCTGCGGCCCGACGAGGAGCCGATGCCCGAGGACAGGGCCCCCGAGCCGGAGGCGGACCCCGAGCTCGTGCAGCAGCTCGCCTCCATGGGCTTTCCCGAGCCAAAGTGCCGCAAGGCCAGTCTGGCGGTCGGCAATTCGAGCGCTGAGGCTGCCATGGAGTGGCTGTTGACGCACATGGACGACCCCGAGGAGGCCTCTGGTGCAGGGGGCGGCCCCGCGGCCGCGGCCGACCCCGCGGCCATCTCCTCGCTGGAGGCCATGGGGTTCTCGACCCGACAGGCGACCGCCGCGCTGTCGGCCTGCGACGGCAGCCTCGAGCGCGCGGCCGATTGGCTCTTCTGCCGCATGGACGACCTGGACGCGGCCGTGGCGGCCGTCGAGGCGCAGCGCGACGCGACCCCCGCTCCCCAGTCCTCGGGCTCGGCCTCCATCGACCAGGGCCCGGCTCGGTACGAGCTGCATGCGTTCATCAGCCATATCGGCAGGAGCACGGGGTCTGGGCACTACGTCTGCCACATCCGCAAGGAGGGCCGCTGGGTCATCTACAACGACGAAAAGGTGGCCGTCTCGGCAAACCCCCCGCGTGACCTCGGGTACCTCTACGTTTTCAAGCGCAGCGCGTGAGGCGCGCGCCTCGCGCGAGGCGAATTCATGCCGGTTCTCTCGGCCCCTTTTTAATGCTTCGACCACCTGTGCGGAGGAGGCGAATGTAGCGCGGGCAAGGACCAGGACAACCGGCGCGGGCGGAGCGCGAGCGAGGGCAGGGGTCGGGGCAGTCGGCGCAGGTGGAGCACAAGTCGAGCCGCTCGGGGAGATCAAAGTGCGAGCGCAAACTCAACCGCTCTGTGCGAACGCGCTGCCATGGCAAACCACGCCGCTTTGCTTGTGGTCCCAGGCACCCCCTAAAGACCGCTCGAACTCGGGTTGAGCGACTGTGTGCGGGGTGCGTTTCAGACGAGCGCTGCGCGGGGCTGGAGCGCGAGATCGGAGCGCGAGAGCCCGCGAGGTGGCGAGCGCCAAGGCCGGGATCGTGCGGGCTTTGGGAGCGGTGGGGAAGCGAAATGCAAAGGCGCTCGCGCGATCAAATCTAGGTGCGCGTGAGCTCGATGATCTCGCGCTGGACGGACTTTGGGTCATCGATGAGCAAGTCGCGCGAGACGGCCAGACCACCGGTCTGCACGGCGGCCTTGAACGCCTGCGTGCCGCCGCCCACGCCAAAGTAGTACGTTTTGGCGGCCACGAGAGCCTTGCCACTGGGCTTGAGACACTGCGAGGAGGACAAGAAGAGAGTCGACGGTGAGAGCAGGGTGCAGATGCGGCTGTCAGGCGAACGGCGCGCGGCTGGGCGCGTGGCCTGGCACTCGGCATGGCCGCTCGGCATGGCCGCTTGGCGTGGCCGCCCGACGCCGGCGCGTGGCCGGGCACTCGGCGTGGCCGCCGGCGCGGTGCCTTCCCCCGTCTCCTCACCACGCTGGTCTTTGCGCCGCCAAGGTGGCCTCCCACCGATCTTTTCCGGCGCGTTCTGCCCGCAAGACCGCGAGGGACGCCCAGGCGGCTCGCCGTCATCCCTTTTTGAGTCGCGGGCACCGCGGCCCGCTCGGTTCGCAGCCGCCCGGTGAGGGGCGCGCGCGCGTTTCACCCGCGTCGGTCGTCGCGAAACGCACCGATTTGATGCAAGAGACGAGAGATGAGAGCGAATCGAGGTTGTAGATGGTCTCAGAGGTCAGCACGAGGTCGTACGTTCCGAGCAGGCCGTCCTTTCCGAGCAGGGCCTCGACCTCCGTCCAGCCGCCGGCGAAAAAGCGCGCAGGGCACGCCTCGCCCTGCGCCCCGCGCAGGCGCGCCGCCGCCCAGTTGGCCCGAACGGTCGGCACCGTCGCCTCCACGACGACCTCGGTGTTGTAGTCCTGTGAGCGAGAGCGGGGAGAAAAAGGGTGAGGGGGGCGAGGCAGGGGGCGAGCAGCCGGCCAAGGGAGGTGCCAAGGAGGCGGGCCGGCCGTCGAGAGCGCCGCTGCGCGGATCGCCTGCGGTCGTCTTCCGCCGCGCACCTGAAAATGGACCTCTGCGCCCGCGAGCATGGCGACGACGCCGGGGATACCTTGGCCGCATCCGAGCTCGATGACGCGCTTGCCCGCCAGCGGCACGCTGGCGACCCTGCCTTCGCCCCACTCCTGCAGCATGAAGCGCGACAGGTCGACGGCCCCCTCCCAGAGCTTGAATCCTCCTGCGAAGACGGATCGAGGGTCGACGGTCGAAGTCGTCGGCGTTCGACACGCGCAGGCGCGACGGGCTGCCCCTCTGCGCGCGCGCCCAAGTCGGCGGTCGAAGCTGCGAGGCCCGTCCTCTCCCCCCCCTTCCCGGTCTCCGCCTCCGCTAGCAGCGCTTCGTCGCTCCGCCTTCGCACCTTCGTAGCGTCCGCTGATGAGGTCGCTTCCCTTGAGCTGCCCGTCGGCCAGAACCTTGGCGGCCTCCTCGCTGCTGACGCCGACCTGCGCGCGGAGCGGGAGGGCGTCGGGCGCGGCGCGTTCCTGGGGTGCGCCTGCGCCCCCGCTCCGCATCTCGGCGACGTCGCGCTTCCCTCTCCTCCCGTTCCCCCCCCCCCCCTCCCCCTCCACTCCACCCTCCATCCGTCCCTCCCCCCTCTTCGCACCCGCATGACCGAAAGGTATTCGTTGATGAAGACGGACTCGGACGCAAACTTGGAGGCTCCCTGCGAGCGGCGAGGCGCGGCCGGTGAGCGCCTTCGCGCGGCACTTTGCTGCGCTCTCCCTCTCTCTCTCTCTCCGCGCGCTCCCCCCCTCCGCTGCGGCCGCGGCCGCCGCACTTTCCCCCCCGCACGCGCCTGCGACAGAGCAATCTCCTCGGCCGGGGCGGCCGGGGCGGCAGCTGCCGCCTCGGCGGTCGGCTCGGCCGCCTTTTTGTCGAATCCGAACGTGAACATGGTTCGCGCTCCGTCGGCGGCTGCCGGGGCGATCCTTGGGCACCCCTCGGGCGCGCCGCCCGGCGGTCGCTGCGGCCCGCGCGCGCGCGCGCGCCCTGTCCGGGCGGGCGCGCCCCTGGTCGGCGCCCGCGGCGTTTGATCGCGTCGCGCGGCTGCGCGGCGGCTTTGGCGGATCGCGGCTGCCGTCGCGCCGCGCATGACCGGTTCTGCAGCTCTGGGTTGCGTCGCGCGCGCGTCATGTCGGGATCGGTGCAGTTTGCGCTGGGCGAGTCGCGGCTGAAGACGTTCCGGCACGCGCTGGGCGCGCTGAGCAAGATCGGATCGGACCTGCTCGTGGAGGCGCTCCCGCGGCAAGTGCGTCGCGCCGGGGGAGGACGGACTCGGATCCTCCGCTCGGCGCGTCGATCTGCGACGACTGCCCTCCCCCGCGCGTCCTCGCGCGCCGCTCGACTCGACTCGACTCGACTCGTCGCGCGCCGCGCCGCGCCGCGCCGCGGCCTGCTCCGACCTCGCCCCACCCTTACTCCCCTTTCCCCTCCCCCCCCACGCTCGGGCTGCGTCGCGCAGCTCGTGCTGCGCTCCGTCGAGTCGTCGCACTCGGCGATCATGACTGTGTCATTTGACGACGCGTTTTTCGACGCCTACGACATCTACGGCAGCGACGTGATCCAGGCGAGCGCGTCGCTCAAGGTGCGGAAAGGCAGGGCCGTCGGGCCCTGTTGCGAACTGCCGGCTCGGGCCCTCGCGAGCTTTGCTCACGGGTCGTTTGCCTTCTTCGTCCCCCGCCGCAGGGCATCGTGGGCATTCTCAAGACCCAGCGGATCGCTCTGATGGTGTTCAATCTGAACGCCACGGACGGGACCCTGGTGGTGTCTCTGACCTGCGAGAACGGTGCGCAAAGGGAGACGAAGCCTGGGGAGGGGCGAGCGGGCGAGCGGGCGTCGTCGGCGCTCGCCCCCCGCCGGGGATTGCGCCGTTCAGGGGGTGTCGAGCGCCTGGGGTTGCGATCGTCGCCTGGACGGAGCGACCGGGGGGCTTGCTCCGCGCTCGACGCGTCGCCGCGTCCTCTGCCAGAAGCGGCTCCGCCTCGCCTGCGTCCGCGCAGGATTGAAGCGCACCTTTTCGATGCGCTGCCTGTCGACCGAGGTGCTGCGGCCGACTGCGGACAAGTTTTCGTGGAGTGCGCTGCTGGTGGTCGAGGCGAGCGTCTTTTCCAGGTGCGGTGTGGCCGTGGCGCAGCTGCGGAGGCACTGCGCGGGGGAGGGGGGGGGGGGGTGGCGTCAGCGCCGCTGAGGAGGAGCTGCGGGGGCGCGTCGTCGGCGACGCTGTGGCGAAATCGCGTCAGCTCGCTCCGCTCGGCGCCGGCGGTGACCCTCGCCCTTGTTTTTTTGCCCGGACAGGCTGCTGACGACGTTCGACTCTGGCGTCCAGGAGGTGACGCTGGAGGCGTCACCCGAGCAGGCGCAGGGAGGCACCGTCGTGAGGATCTGCAGCTTTGTTGACGAGAAGAAGAAAGGCGCGTGCGCGAGGACAGGACCGCAAAGAGGAGCCGGAGAGGGGCTGGGGGGAGGGGAAAGGTGACGGCGACGAGGGCGAGCGGAGGGGAGGGACGTCAGGCGGATGAGGAGGCCACGGTAGCGAGCGGGGTAGAGGGCACGAGGTGGAGAATGAGACGTCGAAGAACAAGGCGGCGCGTCTCCCTCGCCACGTCGCGCCCACGTCGGATCTCCCGCGCCGCGCGCAGATCAGCGATACGACATGGTCACGCAGATCTCCGTCGACCCGCTCAAGTCTTTCCGCCTGTACTCGAACCGCTCTGGTGCGCCTTTCGCGTTCTCCCGGAGCGCCGCAACGGGATCTTCTCATTCTCCGGGCCCGCCGCCGCGCCCTGGGGCCCCTCGCCTCTCGGCGAGGCGCGGCTGCGCTCGCTGCACGTTTTCGCGCGCGCATCCCTTTCCGCCTTTCCGCTCGCCCGGCGACGCCTCCGAGTCTCGCAAAGTCGCATCCGCTCGCGCGCGCGGTCGCTTGCGGTGCCTCGCTTCTTTCCCCCCCCTCGCCCTTTCCTTCCCGCGGCCGTCGCCCTTGCCGCCTCCCACGCCGGCGCGCCCGCGACCGTCACCGCGCAGGGGCCGTGTCGACGGCGACGTTCAACATTCGCGACTTTCGAGCGATGCTCTCGCTGTGCGAGAGCTTGCACTCGTGCCTGAGCATCCACCTCAACGGCACCGGGCAGCCGGTCATCGTGGAGCCCTGCTCGGACGATGCCGGCGCATGGGAGGGCGACTTTGAGGCCGAGCTCCTGCTCGCCACCATGATGCCCGTCTGCGACGCTGACGGTGCGCCAAGGGAAGGACAGACCGCGGCGAGATGGGGGTCGGAGAGCCCGCGACCGGGCGGCGCGCTCCCCCTTCTCTCGAGGCGCCTCGTCGACCCCCCTCCCCCCCGCCGCCGTCGCCGCTGCCGCCGACCACGGCGACGCTTCCGTGGAGACCGCCTCGCCGCCGCCGCCCGAGGCACTGACGACGAAGCGGGAGCCGCAACCGGTCTCTCGGACAAAGCCCAGGTCTGCGCCGGAGCAGGACAAGGATGGCAACGGTTCGAGCGCGGGAAGCGCGGGTGGCGCCAACGTCGGCGGGACCGTCGACAGCGGAACCGCGTCGGACGCCCCTGCCGCCACCTCTTCCGCGTCCACATCGTCGCTCCCCGCCATCGGCGCCTCCCTGGGCGCCTACCAGGGGCTCTCGAAGCAGGCCATGCGCGCTGCGGAAGAAGAGGCGAGGAAGAAGATGCTGGACGGAGGCAAGAGCGCCGCGAGCGGGGCGCAGGTCGCTGCGACGGGCGCTGGATCGGTGGCCGAAGCGAAGGTCGTCGGCGTCGAAGGGAGCTCCGCGACCGGAGCAGGGACTGACGTGGTCGAGGGAAGCTTGACGGCCGCGGCGGAGGCCGCCGCTGTCGGCGCAAACGACACGATTGCCGACGCACGGGTCGCCTCGAAGGAGGAGGCGACGAACGCCTTTGGCGCCTTGAACGCACAGGACGGCGACGCGTCCGTTGCCGACTCGGGCTCGGCCTCGTCGACCTTCCACACGACCACCCTGCCGACGAACGACAGCGCGGTTGCGCTGGCGGCCCGTGCCAAGGGCGCCTCGGGCATCGTCGCGGCGCACGACCACACCACCGACCCCGACGCGGTTCTGGCGTCGTTTCGGGCGCTACGGCCACCGGTCCAGAAGGGCGTTGGGGCGCGCGGACGCCTCGAGGGCGGGGTGGACGACGGGGCGCTCTCCGCGATTGGAAGCTCGAACGACCCGCGCCGCTTCGGCACCGCGAGGCGCGCGACGCCGCGCCCGCCAGTGCTCAGGACAAAGCACACCACGCGCCCGCCCGTGCGCGACGCGCAGGAGGGGGCGGCGACAAAGGGAGCTGGGATGGAAAAGGACACGGGGATGGTGGGCGTCGAGTCCGACGCTGTCGAGGGCCATCTGGGAAAGGCCTACAAGGCGAGCACCATCCCGACCCGCGACGCGGCTTCGGACGGCGGCGAGGTTGCAAATGGAGAGTCGCTGCGGCGCAAGTCGAACCCGGCCTCTACCGGCTCGGAGGCCAGGGTGGAGACGTTTGAGCACGACGGTGTGGTGAGGCAGCGCATGCGGCAGCGCCGCGCGGCGATCGCGGCGCGCAAGGGCGGCAAGATGCACTCGGGCGGTCTGGGCGATTACCAGTCTGGCGCGGGCGGCGCGCAGGAGATGCGCGTCGCGACCGCGCGCGTCCGCGGCGGCGTCGAGCGCGACGACGTTGGCCTCGCGGGGGACGCGGTGGTCGCGCGGCTGGACGACCAGGAGGGCGGCGACGCCAGCGACGAGGCGCTGCGCGAAGGCATTCGGAGCCGCGAGACGAGGCGCAAGGAGGGCAAGAGCGTACGCGTGGGCGCGGTGCCCGCCGAAGACGTCCAGAGAGCTTTGGGCGCAGAGGCGGGAACCGTCGGGCTCAAGGCGGCTGGCCTTGCAGGCGCCGGGGGCGCAGCCATCAACGGCACCGCCGCCGAGGCATCCGTCCGAACCCGAACCTCGCTCGAGGAACGGTTGGAAACCGCCGATGCGGCGGCTGCTGGAGACGGCTCGAGCGCTGCAGACGCGGCGGCCAGTGAAGCGTCCGCCACCGAGGGTCCGAGTGCGACCGACTCTGCAGGTGCGACGGAGGGCGCAGAAGCAGCCGGCGCCGCATCCACTGCAGAGGCTACGGGAGCTTCCGGCGTTGCAACGACCACAGTGGCCACGACCACTGCCGGTGCCATACCCCTCGCGGCGATCGTCGAGCCCGTCGCCGTTGCTTCGGCGCTTCGCGCCGCGCCCGGCGATGGCACCTCGCCCGTCTCGGTCGACGCCGCTGCGACCGTCGCGCTCGCCGCGGACGCTTCCTCCGCGACGACCGCGACGACCGCGGAGGCGTCGCCGGTTCCTGCGTCTCCGCTCGCCGTCGCGCAGTGATGCGGCAAGGTGGCGCGACGGGCGCTCCGGCAACGGCGACAACGCCTGTGACTGACCGACCGACTGATGACTCGGACGACTTTTTTTTTCGAGCGCTTTTTCACGGATGCAAGGTCATTGCTCGCATCCTACATCGGCACTGCTCGCCCTGGTGCCTCACATCCCGTCACGCAGGGCGAGGTGGGGCGGGAGGCCTCCCTCCCTCTCCACAGAGGGCGAGCGGGGCAAGCCTCGTTGTCATTCTCGACCATCGTTTTTTTTTTCATTTTCCCACGCGTCTGTATGCCTCATTGTCGGCACTTTGGACGCACCAACGATCTAGACCTTGACGTCGCATCGACGTCCATCTTTCGCCACACGAGGATCCGCACGCATGAGCTCCCTTTTCACAATGTTGCAGCGCCGCGCCCATCTCCCCACACCGTGCTCTCCTCCCCACCAGAGCCCTGGCCACGCGGCGCGCGCGCGTTGCGTCGCCCTCATTTGTGCCGCCCACCGACGTCATTCTCGGCCGCGCCGACGTCGTTGCGCGACGCCCTTTCTCCCATTTTCCACCCCCCACGCTTGCGCTTGCACTTTCGATGCCCCTGCGATGCGGTTCGCCTCCTCACGATCCCATCCGCGCCACCTCGCTATCCATCCACCCCGCCTCCTCCTCCGCCCGTCTCGCCTCCTCGTTGCCGGCACTGTCGACTCGCGCCGTTGTCGGCTGCCACCGCGCCTCCTCCTCGATCTCTTCATGCCTCTGCGCCTTCTCCACGCCTTCTCTACGACCCTCCCGTTCCTCCTCGCTCTCTCTACACCTCGTCGTCCTGCCGCCGCACATGTCCCATCCCGGTCAGTTGATGCTTCCCACTTTTTTTTTAATTTCTTTCGATCCGTTTTCCTTTTCACCCCTCCTGCCCCTTTTGCCGCTCGATCGAGCCCCGGTGCGTGGAGTTTTCCTTCTCCGCGTCCTTTTCCTCGCTTTCCCCCTCTGCCCCCCTCTGCCGCCCATCCACGTCCTTGGCGTTTATCCCGCGGATCGTCGACTCCCCGCTCGTCGAGAGGCGTCGCGGAGGACAAGTGACGAAACAGGCTGCAGCGGGAGCGCGCGCGAGGAAAAGCGCCGTTTGGCATCGGGCGCGAGGCGGTTACACGGTCTAGTCCGTGCGGTCGGTCGGAGGCGCAGCGTCTCGCGGGCGATGGCGATGGCGGGCGGAGAGGGGACGAGAGCGGCAGCGAGAGCGCGGAGAGCGGAGCGACGAGAGGCCGTTGGCGGATCCCTAATCAAACGGGCGCACACCCGGGTGCGCGAGAGGGGGGAAACATGGGGGGGAGCGGGGAAAAAGGAGCTGGGAGAAAGAGAGGAGGCGATGCTTGCGGTCGACGAGGCGACCGTGGCGAGCATGGGCATCGAGCTTGGAGCCATAGCGGCGAGCATGGGCATCGAGCTTGGAGCCATAGCAGCGAGCATGAGCATTGTGCTTGGAGCCATAGCGGCGATCGGGACGTGCTCGAGTCCGGAGCCGCGACAGCCGCGCGACAAGCGTCGGGGCGATCCGTCGCTTTGGCGCCTGCCCGGGCACGTGGTGCGGCCTGGCGTGCGGTCTGCAATCGCGGCGGCGCCCTTCTTTTGGCTACCCCTGGAAGGTGCCGTCGGGGGGCGGCCAGACCGGGTATGTTCTCTTGTAGAGCGTGAGGCAGACGGCGTCCTGCTGGCTGATGGCTCCGTCGAAGACGGCCTTGAGGAGTCCGTGCGTTCCGACGGGTTCACGGATGCGTCCGCGGCGTCCCGACTTGGTCCAGAGCTCGAGGGGTCTGAACCAGCGCACGTCGTCGGGGTTGAAGAAGAGGTGCTTGATGACGGCGTTCGCGCGGTGCACGCGCGTGGGGTGTCCCGAGAGCACCACGCGCTTGAGCGCCACGCGGTCCGGGTCGGACGAGCGCAGCGAGCCCGTCCCGGCCAGGCGCCAGGGGTGCTCCACGCAGTAGGCGGGTAGGGGCGCGCACGGGTGCTCCTCCGCCGAGGTCATCGCGGCCGTCGAAAAGGTGCGCGCGCGCTCCTTGTCGTCCTCGTCCTCGTCCTCGTCCGAGACGGAGAAGAAGAGCGCGGGCATGGGGCCGTAGGCGATGGGCGCGTAGATGGAGACGATGGCGTCGTCCCCGTCGGGCAGAAACTTGAGCGACTTGTGCTTGTCGGCCCGGGGGTCGTCGTCCGAGAAGACGGGCGCGCACAACAGCGTGCGAGGGCCGCAGACGAGCAGCGCGGGGCGCTTGGCGGGGACGGGGCGCTCGAACGACGGCTCCTTGCGGACGGCCACGTGCACCACCGAGAGGCGCGTCTCGTGCTGCAGCAGCGCCGTCGCGACGGGCGGAGGGCACTCGCCGCGCCACGCGCGCTGCACGCGCGAGACGAACGCCTGCGCGGCCGCCACCAGGTCGGCCGCGCGCGAGGCGGGCGGCGCAAAGGTTGCCGCGGGCGCGGCCTGCGCCGAGGCGCGCGGCAGCCCGGCGGGACCGTGCGCGACGCTGCCATGCAGCGACGCCGCGGCTCCCTCGTCGCCGGCGGTCACCGCGTGCGGCAGCGACACTTCGAGGTCGACGTCGACGTAGCTGCCCAGGGGCGCGCCGTTGCCGGCGCCGTGCGCGTCGCCGGGCGCCCCCGCGGCCTTGGCGGCCTCCAGCGCGCGCGAGCGCGCGCGCGCAAAGTCCTCGAACGCGAACACGCGCGCGTACTCGCGCGGGAGGCTCTCGCGCACGTCCCAGGGCGAGGAGCGGAACGACTTGAGGCCGCGGTAGCGCCCGAAGCGCTCACGCGCGGGGATGTCACGGGGCGTGTCCACCTCGTCCGGAAACTCCTGCTCCTCCTCGAAGCGGCGCAAGAGCTCGTCGCCCGAGAGGTCGCGCAGGCGCGCGCGCGGTGCCGCGTCCGCGCCCTCGCCCGCGTCGTCGACGTCCTCGTCAAAGGCGGTCGCGTCGCCAAACTCCGAGGCGGCGCCCCCGGCCCAGCCGCCTGCCTCCGAGGCCGCGCCGTCCGTGCGCACGTGCCCGCCGGCCGAGGCCAGGTGGCGCTCCAGCGCCGCGGCGGTCGGCGGGACGGCCACGAGCCGCGGCGCGGCCTCGTCGTCGTCCATGGCCGCGTCGCCGTTGGCGCCGTCGTCCTCGTCCTCGGCCAGCTCGTCGTCGTCGGCGTCGAGGATCCACGCGGCCTGGTACTCGCTGGTGCCCTCGGGCAGGCGGCGCTTGCCCGCAAGCGCGCGGTTGGCCTCGGCCGCGTCGGCGAGCTCCTCCTCGGTGGGCCACGTCTGCTCGCCGGCGGTCGCGTCGGCGGCGTGCTCGCGCTCGAGGGGCGCCCGCGACGCGGCCGCCGGCACCACCTCGCGGTCCACCGGCTCGCCGGGCGCCTCGCGCACGCGCGCGCGGCGGATCAGCAGATCGCCCACGCCGGGGACGTGCACCGCCGAGCGCGCGTCCAGGCCCGCGCAGCGCACGAACGCCGAGACGCGCAGCAGCGCGAGCGGGCGCTCCGCGGGCGCGCCGGCCGGGCCCGCGCGCGCGCCCGCGTCGCCCTCGCGCGCCTGCGCCTCGCGCACGGCCTCCTCGTCGACGGCCAGCTGCGCCGTCTCCGGGACGAGCGCGCAACGCGCCTGGCGCCAGCGCGGCGGCGGCGCCAGCGACTCGCCCAGCGCGCGCAGCGACGCGTCGGCGTCCCTCGAGGCCGCGAAGGCGGCGGGCGAGGGCGTCTCGGCGGCGCCCGCGGCGCCCTTGGCCTCGGCGTCGTCCATGTCCACCTCGGCCGGAGCGTCGCCGCCGGCGGCCCACTCCTCGACGGCCTGCGCGAGGCCCTGGCCGTCGACGGCGATGACGCGGGCGGCCGCGACGCCCGCGAGCGAGAGGCCCTCGGCGACCGCCTTCTTGGCCGCCGAGCGCTCCTTGAGGCTGCCGTCCGCGGCCAGGGCGACAGCCGCACAGGCGGGGCAGCCCATGGCGCGCAGCACGCGCAGCGCGGCCAGGGCCTGGCCGCCGACCGCCGACTCGGAGACGGCTCGGCGCGCGCCGGGGCCCGTGCGGGGCACGTCCGCGGGCGGCTGCCCGACCGCCAGCAGCGCGTCCGCGACGCGCGCCACGTCGGCCACCACCAGCGGGTCGGCGAGCGACTCTGGCGGCGGCAGCAGCGTCACCGCGGGGCCGCGCGGGCGCCCGGCCTCGCGGCGGCGCAGCGTGACCGGCGCGTACGGCCCTGCGCCCTCGCCCTCGCCCTCGCGCGCGGCCGGGCGGGCGTCCGCCACGCGCACCAGCGCCGCCCAGAGGCTCTTCCAGTCGACGCCATCGTCCAGAGGCAGCACCTGCACGATCGACGGCGCGGACGACGAGTAGCGCTTCGAGTGCAGCAGCGCGTCGCGCGCGGCCTCCCGGGCCTGCTTGGCCGCGTGCACCCGGTCGGCCTTGCTCTGCTGCGCGGCCTTGATCGACGAACGGGGACCCGTCAGGTCTGAGGGGAGGGGAAACGAGGGGAAGTGGGGAGTGAGCGGGAGGAGAGACAAGGAGGGGGCGATGGCGAGAGGAACGGCAGGGAGCCGAAGAGGCGAGGAGGAAAAGTCCCCGAAGGAACAAGGAGGAGGCGAAAAGGCGAGGAGGAAAAGTCCCCGAAGGAACAAGGAGGAGGCGAAAAGGCGAGGAGGAAAAGTCCCCGAAGGAACAAGGAGGAGGCGAAAAGGCGAGGAGGAAAAGTCCCCGAAGGAACAAGGAGGAGG
>PGFX01001010.1:0-16421 GCA_003612995.1 Prototheca bovis | reverse complement strand
CCGATTTGGGGGGGGGGGAGGAGAGGGGAGCGTGAGCGAGACGCGGGCGAGGGGTCGCGAGGCGGGCGAGGGGGGCGGATCGCCACGCGCGGCGGCCGCGTCGCGCTCAGACCGCCTCCCGTGTCCTTCAAAGGGAGTCGCCGAGCCTGCGAAGCGGACGGTCCTTCCCGCCCCCCGCCCTCCCCCCCTCGCTCGCGCCCGCGCGCGCGTCCCGCCGACGCGCCCAGTTCCCAACCCGGCCGACGCGCGAGACGACCTGCGCCCCCGCTTCTTCGCGCCGCACCTTTTTGGCGCGGCGCGCATCGCGAAGACCTGCTCCCACGAGGACCAGCAGTGCGGTCGAATGCAGCCAGGCGTACGCGACCACGTCGACCGCCGAGTTTCCGAGCGAGTAGTGTGACCAAAACTGGCGGGGGTGCAGCAGCCGCAGCGGGTGCCCACGCGCAGCCACGACGGCAGCCGCTGTCGCCGTCGCGAGGGACAGGGCGGTCGCCCCGCCGAAGACCCACGCGCTCCGGGGCGCCATCGCGGCTTCAGATCACGACCGGGCGATCGGCCAGGCGATCCAACGCGGGGCCGAGGAGAGCGCCCACGAGGGTTCGAGCGCCGAGGCGCCGCAGCGCGCGCGAGAATCCGCGCGGCGGCGGGAGCTCGATCCGAGGCGCAGACGGCCGGTGTCTATTGCAGTCGCCGAACTGGACGTTCGATTCCTGGCCCCGAAGCGCCGTTTTCGCCATCCGAGCTCTCTGAACCGCAGTTTTCGCTTCCCCCCCTGCCCTGACCGCGCGCGAACCGCGCGCCGCGCGCCGGCGGGGCCGGCGCGGCCCCTTTTCGCGCGCGCAGTCCACCTAGCGGGCGCAGGGTCTGGAGAGAGGGACCGAACGGGCAAAGGGGGGAGGGGTCGGCGGAGGTGCAGAGCGAGCAACGTGGGCAGAGCCGACAGAGGTGCGGAGCGGGCAAATGGGAGAGAGCCGGTGGAGGTGCAGAGCTCGCCGGCGATGAGCGCAGCAGGCGAGACGGTGAGGTTCTGTGGAACCGATGACCCGGCGCGGACTCCAGCGCGAGAGGTCTCGGCAAAAGGGCCGAGGTCTTTCGAGACCCGCGAGCCGCGACTCGTCCGATCTTCGATCGTGCTGTCACGGCCGAGTTTGCGGCGCACGGTCAGTTGCACCTGCCATTGGCACCTCGGAAACCGCTGCCGCCGCTTTTGCATCACGCTCGCCGCTGCCCGGCATGCCGACGACGCGTCTGCACCGCTGCGAGGCCCTGCGACCGGCCATATCGCTCGAACGCAACGCTCGTCCCTTTCGGATGCGACGAGGCGCTCCCGGCCTTCGCTCGACCGCTCCGCCGTCGTCCCCCCGCCGAAGCTCGGCCGGCGTCCACGGGGGTCCCCGTCGACGTTCGCGGTGCGCCTCGTGTCCGCACCCCCCCGGCCGCGCACGTGGCGTTCCATCAGGTCGACGAACGCGATTGCGAGCACGAGGCCGAAGCCGAATGCGAGCAGCGCTGTGTGCGCCGATCGTTCGGGCGTCCCAGCCCACCGCTCGAGAGGCGCTGCCGGCGACCGGGCGGGCGGGGGTGAGGGGAACGCCAGGGGGCTCGCCAGGGCGGCCTGCGGTCTGCCCGGCCGGTGACAGGACGGGGGGCAAAAAATGTCCAAAAGCAGATCGCGTTCGGGCTGCCAACTTGGCAGGGACCTATACTACCACTGTACTACCAACGCCCATGGGTTGCGTTGGCGGGGAATCGAACCCCGGTCTGGTCCGAACAACTCGATCGAATGAACCGACCAGTTCCGAACCTAGGTGCGAAATCGATGGGTACTGGACTCAGAACAGAATTTATGTCGGGACTACGGAAGCGAGTGCGTACGTCCCACGACTCCACGATCCGGCGACCCGCCTGAAGACTGCAGAGATCCTGGAGCGGCGTCTGGATTGCGATAGGAACAGAAGAGCGTCGATCGCCACATCGCCGCGCTCGCGACACGCCCGCGGTGGTTGGGCCCTGGACGGGCTGCACAAAACGCGGTCGATCGGTCGCCAATCCGCAGCCCATGGCATCGGCAGCACTCTCGCCGGACCGTCGCTCCATCACAATGTGCCCGTTTGGCGACGGTCGCGCACCAGCTGCTTGCGCAGCGTTCATCCCCGGTGGGGGGTGAGCGGAAGGCGAGAGCTGCCTCCGCAGCCTCGATCCGCACCCGGACCACCGGGGGCGCCGTCCGGCTCGGGTGTCCGCGTTTGTCGGATCGCCGGGGTTGCGAGACAGCAATTCGAGGCGGCGGTTTGGAACCGCGGCAGTCTCCGTGCTGCGTTCTGCAAGGGCATCGATACGCGACGGGTGGGTAGGCTGATGCATCTGGCCTCGGACGAAGGAAAGAAAAGGGGACTCGAGCTCACTTCCGGAAGTGCTGGCGGGAACGCAGGCCGGGACCCAGAAATGCGTGAGAAATGGCGCCCGCGCCGATCATCCACATGAAGGTGTCGCCGCTGGCGGCCTGGGCGTTCTGCTCCGAAGCCGACCGTGTCCACGATGGAGGAAGCGAACGTGGAGCGAACGACGGAGAATCGATGAGAGGCGGTGCTTCGCAGGCGCCGAGGCAGGAGCGAGGGACACGCCCGTGCACCCTCCCGCATCGCGCTGCATCCTCCGCGGCTGCCGCGCGGCACGGGCACGCAAAGCGCTGGTCGGTTGCGTTCAAGCGACGGCACCCATCGCGTGATCTCGACCCCACGAGGGCGCGGGTCGCCCGTTGCGGCGGCTCAAAGACGCAAAAGCCGCAAAAGGGAGCGCCATCGCCGGGAGTCGAACCCGGGTTACGTGCGTGACAGGCACGTGTCATACCGTTAGACCACGACGACTCGATTGGGTGGACGCCGACGTCCGGAGAGAGGGTGCCGGCGTGAGCGATGGGCGCCGCCCGTCCGCGCCGGCGGCCTCCGGGAATGGCCGCTCCGGCGGGGGCGACGGCTCGCGGTCGGCGAGACGCCCGCCCGGCGCCGGCTCGGCCGCAAGGCGCGCGCGGACGGCGCTCCACGCGGCGACTACCTAGGTGGCCCTTCTCCCGTGCAGGGACGCCGACGCCGAGGCGGCGACGTGGTGGGGTCGTCGCGAATCGTCGCCTCCAGCGGCCGAGGCACGGGTCTGAGGTACCGTCGCCCTCCGCTCGACTTTGCTCCGGGCTTCCGCGAGAGCGCGAGGGAACCGACTGCGTTTCCGGGCGCGAGCGAGAGCGAGACGTGCGCGCGTCATGGTTCACGTGCTGGGGCGATTGCACGGGCAAATTCCCCGTCGCCGAACAGGGCCGCGGCGCTCTCGCGGGCTCCCAGCCTCGCGAACGAACCGGCAAAACGCTTCGCCGCAAGTCGCCCTGCGCTGAGCGCACGCGCGTCAGGATCGATCGCCTCGATTCGCCACAGGTCTCGGGGGGGGGGGGGCGAGCGGGCAAGGCTGAGGGAGGAGGAGGCGCGCCGCGGCACTGCAACGCGGACGGGCCGTCCCGCGCCGCTGCACCGGCTTCTCGTGGCGCGTCTGCGGCGAGCGCCGTGCCGCTGCGCTCGGGGCGCGTCCTGCGAATCGAGTCACTCGAGTCGCGGCCTCCGCCCCGCCTTCAGGCGCCCCCGCCTCGTCCGATCGACCGCGCCCCGCGGGGCAAAAGCGCAAAAGGAGCGCCATCGCCGGGAGTCGAACCCGGGTTACGTGCGTGACAGGCACGTGTCATACCGTTAGACCACGACGACTCGATTGGATGGTTGCTCGGTCTCGGAGAGATGGTTGCATCGTGAGCGAAACGCCGGCGTGGCGGAGCGACCGACGAGCCGGGCGGCGGCCGCTCGGATGCCTGGCCGCTTGGATGCCCGGCCGCCGTCGGCAAAGCGCTCGTCGGGCGCCCGCCCGGAGTGGCCGCGGCAGCGGCGCCCACCGAAGCGACGCGGCCGGCGGTCCCGCTTCCGCTCGGCCTCGCGGGGCCGGCCTACGACGACGACGTCGCGGGTCGCCTCTCGGAGCAGCACCCGGAGCAGCACCCGCGCCCACCGGGTCGCCGGTGGCGAGCGCTCCCGAGGTCCCGTTCGGTCCGCGGTCCAAAAACGCAAAAGGAGCCTTCGCTCGGGACTGCCAACTTGGCAGGGACCTATACTACCACTGTACTACCAACGCCCAAGGGTTGCGTTGGCGGGGAATCGAACCCCGGTCTGGTCCGATCAACCGGGCTGAACTGGCCAGCCCGCTCCGAACCGTCAGACGATTTCGATGCTTGCGTTGCAAAGTATTGCCGTATAGGTATGCCTCGGAAATTACGCAAGTGAGCGTCGTCCGACCGTTCGCCGCAGATTCGTCGGTCTCGTCCACCTGCGGCCTTGGCAGCCGAATGCCCCGACGTTTCCGCGGCCCGTGTTCTCGACTAGCGCCCTCTGAACGCCTACGCTATCTGTCGCTTTACTGGCTCTGCTGCGTCGGATCGTGACTCGCTTCCCTCCGGGCTCCAGCACCCCCTTGCGATGCAACCCCCCATCCCTCGCTCTACCCGCCTCCCGTTTCCTGTGTTTTGACTCACGAGGAGCACGAGAGCAGCTCGACGCCCACGCGGCACTCCGGGGGCGCTGGTTGCGTCCAGCTCGGGTCCTCTCCCTCGCGCGCCTCGTCGTAGGGCCTGGCAAGCGCACAGAGGTAGGCCCTCAGCGGCTCATCGTCGCCACGCTCGCAGGCGGCCACGATGTCCTGCATGACGTGGTTGCGCGGAACGATGCGCGGGTTGGCGCGCCGCCTGCGCTCGTCGAGCTCCGCGTAGGGCGCCGCGTGTCCGCTCTCGCTCAGCGCCGCGCGGTACCTCGCCAGCCACCTCAAGACGTCCGCGAAGCGAGCCGGGGCCGCGGCGGATCCCTGGGCGTCGCCGCTTCCTTTGCCGCCTTTGCCCTCGTCATTGCCGCCTCCGCTGTCGCCTTCGCCTCCTTCGTCGTCCGTTTCCTCGTCCTCGGGCTCGGCGATGTGCTCCGTCTCCCGCAGCTGCGCCAGCAGCGCGGGCGGGATGCGTCCCCCTTCCTCCGCCTCGTCGGCGTCCCCCTCGGGCGGGTAGACCTCTCCGAGCGCCCGGAACGCGTTGGTGTAGTCGAGTTTGCGTCGCCGGAGGACGTCGAGCCAGTCCGAGTAGAGCGCGTCGGACCGCGCCAGCACGTCATCGGCGAGGCCCAGCTTGCGCGCCGCGGCGGCCGTCAGCGCCGCGTAGTAGGCGTCCACGTACACGTCCAGCACCTCCTTGCTCTCCGCCTCGTCCAGCAGCCCCGACAGCTCGAGCGCGTACGCAAACTGCGCCACGTTCCACGCCATCGCCTTGGGCTGCGCCGCAAAGGCGTACCGCCGCCCGGGCAGGTCGGTCGTGTTCGGCGTGAACGCCGGGTCGTAGCGCTCCAGAAAACCGTAGGGGCCGTAGTCGATCGTGTCGCCGACCAGAGAGCAGTTGTCCGTGTTCAGCACGCCGTGCACAAACCCGACGCGGCCCCACGAAGCCACCAGACGACCCGCACGCCGCGCAGACTCGCACGCCATGGCGAGGTACGGGTTGGAGACGGGCGGCGGAGCGGGGGTGGACGCGGCTTCGGATGCGCCCCCGTCGACGGCGGCCTGGGAAGGCGCCCCGGCTGCGGCAGCGTCGCCAGAGCCCTTTGACGCTACCTCGGCTACGTCAGCGTCGCCAGAGCCCTTTGACGCTACCTCGGCTACGTCAGCGTCGCCAGAGCCCTTTGACGCGCCCCCGGACGCGCCTGCGTCGGCAGAACCTCCGAATGCGGCCCCAGCTGCGCCCGTCCCACCTCCCGACCTTGCGCCTGCAATCTCGGGGAAGAGCCTCCGGATGGCGTGGTCCGCGATGGCGCGGACGCCCTCCTTGTCGCCGCGGCTGGCGGGCAGCTGGAAGGACCCGAATCGCAAAAAGGACCGCGCGGCGCGCGCCACGACCGCGCCCTGCTCCCAGATGCGGTGCCCAGAGTAGGTCGGGTCGCGCTCGACCGGCTGGCCCGTCAGCGCGAGCGCGAGCGCGCGCGTCGTGGGCACGCCCAGCGCGGCCAGCGCCTCGGACGCCACAAACTCGCGCACCGAGGACCGCAGCACCGCCCGGCCGTCCGCGAAGCGCGAAAACGGCGTCCGACCCGAACCCTTCACCTGCACCTCCCACGTGGCGGGGGGGGCGGTCGAGGCGGTGGCAGCCCCGGTCTCGCGCCACCCGGCGTTCGGGAGCTCGCCCAGGACGATCGCGCGACCGTCCCCGAGCTGTCCCGCCCAACTTCCAAACTGGTGTCCGCCGTACACCGCAGCGTACGGAAAGGGCGCCGGAGGCGGCAGCGGCGGCGCCGCCGACCCGTCTGCAGACGCGACCTCCCCGGCGCCGGCCACGCCCGTCGAGACGCTTCCCTCCCCCTCTCCCTCGCCGCCTCCTCCGCGCCCCTCCTCGCGCTCGTCCTCCTCCTCGGCCCGGTCCCACGCCTCCCGGCCCTGCGCCAGGACGCCCCAGTCGCCCGTCAGCAGGTCGAGGAACCGCGGCGAGTCGAGCTCGCCCAGGTCGATGCCCAGCCCCACGGCCACGGGCGCCGAAGCCGCGATCAGGCGCGCGGGCGGGAACCGCGACCGGTCCAGAGGTGGCGGAAAGCCCACCAGCTCCAGAGGCGCGTCCGGACGCTCGCGCACGGGAGCGCCCTCGCCGGGGTCGCGCAGGCGCTCCCACCCGGCCCTCGCGAACGCGGCTCGGTAAACCTGCCGGGGCGAGCGGTCCGTCGACGCGTCGAACGGCAGGTCTGCGTGCGTCAGCGACGTCCACGGCAGCGACGACAGCGAGCTGCCGGGGACCCGGGGGTGCGCCTCGGGGACCGGCCCGCCGGGGAAGCGCGCGAACGCTTCGGGCGGAACCGAGGGCGCCGCGTCGCCAGCCGTCCCGGGGGGCGCCGCGTCGGGCGCGTCGCGACCCTCCGCGCCGCGCGTCGGCCCGGCAGATGTCGCGACCGCTCCACTCGATCCCATCGACCTGCACAAACCCAGAGGTGCGCGGCGAAGCGCGTCTTCGACGCGCAGCCGCGCGATGCCCGCGTCGACGCGGATGTCCGCGAGGCCGGCCCGGCGCGTCGAGAGCGGCCCGAGCCGGCTTCCCCACACGGCGCGCGCGCAGCCCGCGAGCATGCGGGGCGAGCCGCGGACGCGAGAGGGACCGCTCGCGGCGCGAGCGAAGTCCATGCACTCGACAGGCGGACGAAGACGACGCGGGGACGAGGGTGCGGAGGGGATGGAGAGCCCGGACGGAGCGTCCGGGGAGGCGGGGAGGAGGGGCGGGAGCGCGGGGCGGCCTGGCGCGCGCGCGCGCGCATGCGGCGGAGCGGTGAAGCGGGGCCGCGACGGGCCGGAGCGACCGGGGGGAAAAGGAAAGGAGATCGCGGGTCCGGGGGTGGGGGGGGGTGGGGGGGGGCGGCGTTCGCAAGCGAAACGGGAGCGGGAGCTGACGCCAGCGGGAGACGCGCGGGGCGCGATCCAGCGCGGGTGGCGGTTCCGGCGAGACCCGCCGCCTCTTCGCCAAGCGAGCCGGTCTGGCCAGATCGCCCACCGCCGGAGGCTGGAGCGAGTCGCATTCTGCCTTGCGCCGGTCACGTTTGCGTTGGCACCGCGCGTGCCGGTCGCGTTTGCGTTTGCGTTTGCACCGCGCGTGCCGGTCGCGTTTGCGTTTGCGTTGGCACCGCACGTGCCGGTCGCGTTTGCGTTTGCGTTTGCACCGCGCGTGCCGGTCGCGTTTGCGTTTGCGTTGGCACCGCACGTGCCGGTCGCGTTTGCGTTTGCGTTGGCACCGCGCGTGCCGGTCGCGTTTGCGTTTGCGTGCGCCGTCCGCATCCGTTCGATGAGTTTCTCGGAGGGGGACGCGACGGAGAGGGCGCCTGAGCCGCCGAGGATCCGCTTTGCGTTTCGCTTCGCTATGGCGTCCCCGCTCCGCGCGGCGGGTCCTTGCTCTGCGCTTCCTCCTTCCAGTCGCCCTTTCGCTCCCCCCCCCCGCGGCCGTCCCCCGTCGTCCCTTCCCGCTCTGCGTCGCGCGTTGGCGAAGAGATTCCCAGGGATTGCACGCGCCGCCTCGGGTCCCGGGGTGCCCCTCTGTGAGCGCCTGCCCGGGGGGTTTTGCGGGTCGGCCGGGTGGCGGGGCCATTCCTCGCTCCAGGCGCGTTTCCCGTCTGCCCCCCTGCGGGTAGCGCTCTCCGGCTCCCGGCTGGTTTCCTCCCGAGGCGCCTTGGCCCGTCACTCCCCCCCGCCACCAGCGCGCGCGCCCACGCGCGGCGCCACCGACCCAGGGGTCCCACGACGTCCCAGTCAGGGGCTGGACGAGGTCGCCGGGGAGGGCGGCTCTCTTCTTCGACGCTCGGTTTTCGACCCGGGTGGCGCGCGAGGGCTCTCGCGGAGCTCGCGTCGGCTTCTCGGCGCGTCCGTTTCGGAGCTCGCGTCGGCTTCTCGGCGCGTCCGTTTCGGGGGTCTTCGAGCTCGCGTCGACGGGAAGAGGCCTCCTCCCCTCTGCGTGTGCGTCTCGTCCTCGTCCTCGCTCGGCGCCCCCCCTACGCGTAGGGGTTTGCGGCGCCGACGACGATGGTGGCGTAGCGCGCGCGTTCCTCCTCGGTGGACGGGAAGATCTCGACGTAGCGCGTTCCGATGAGCTCGCGGTGCTTGGCCATGGCGGCGACGGCTGCCTCGGGCGAGTCGAACTCGACAAAGCCGATGCCGTTGGGGCGGCCGTCCGAGGCGAGCGCGATGGTCACGTTCTCGGCCGTGGGGGGGGCGATGCCCAGCGCCGGGTCGTCGAAAAATGCGACCACGTCGTCCACCGTCGCCGAGAAGGGCAGGCCGCGCAGCTTGAGCACCGACGTCGGGTTGGCCGGGGGGCGCGGCGCCGCGCCCGGGGAGCGCGAGCGCGAGCGGGCGCCCGCGGCGCCGCCGGGGGCGACCGCGTTGCGGCCGCGGGCGAGGTCGCCAAACGTCGTCACGACCGCGTTGTAGTAGTCGTGCTTGCGAGCCTCGGCAATCTCGATGTAGCGGCTGCCCAGGTACGCCTTGTGCTTGCGCAGCGCAATCTCCATGTCCGGGGGGTGCGCGAGGATGGCGTACGCCTCGCCCGTCGCGCGGCCGTTCTGGCGGACCAGAAGGATGTCGATCGTGTCGACGCCCTGCAAAGGAGGAGGGGAAGGGAGGAAAGAAGGAATGGGAAAGGGGAACGAGGAGGCGACGAGGGAGGGGGTCGGGAAGGAAGCGAGAAGAGCAAACGACAAGAGGGTAAAGGGGGAGAAAAGGACCCGACATCGGGCGCGGACGGACAGGGCAGCAAGAGCGGCACGGGCGGCGCACGACCGTCGAAAGGGGGGGGGGGGTGCGGACCACGAAACGCGCAACTCGCGGGCGAGGATGGCGCCCGGCCGCGCTCCAGCAGACGCTCGCGCTTCGGCGCATCCGCCGCCAGCCCCACACCCACCCTTTCCCCCGCAAAAAACAAAAACGCCGCCTCTTCCCCTCCCCTCCCCTGCCCCGCCCCGCCCCGCTCCGCGGATCGCTCCTCCCTCGGCTCCACCGCCTCTTCCCCGCCCCTCGCCTCCCTCCTCCTTGTCCGCGCGCTTCGCGCTCTTCCGTGCCTCTTGCTTCTGCGCCGCGCCGATCGCGCACCAGGAACATGCCGACCTCCTGCTCGGGGACGCCAAAGGGCAGTCCGCGCATCTTGATGCAGGCAAAGTACTGCGACGGCGGGCGGCCGCGGCCGGCCCAGCTGCCGCCGGGAGCGCCGTAGGCATAGGCGGCCTCCGCCTCGTAGCCGTAGCCGTAGCCCGCGCCGGCAGCGGGGGGAGCGTAGCCCACGGAGCTCGGCGGCGCGGGGTAGCCGGGACCGCCCATGTAGCTCCCGCTGGGGGGACCGTAGGTCGAAGAAGGAGCACCGGCGCCAGCCGATCCACCCGCGGGGGGACCGCTCTGGCCGCGAGCGCCGGTCGAGCCGTACATGATGATGGGACGAGTGCCGCGGCGGACGCTGTCGAAAAGCAAACGCTAGGACGCGCGCCACGAAACGCACGCCTCCCGATCCCTTGTTTCTGACGAAACGAAACCAACCTCCGAACGGCAGGGACGATCGAGCCCACGACGCGCCGATCCGCGCACCCCGCGCGCGCCGCCCGCCGATCGCGCGGGGGGGGAGGGCGGGGGGAGAGTGGCGCGGCAAGGGAGGATCGGGAAGGGCGAGGGAGAGGATGGGTGACCGACGAGAGGAGGGAGGAGAGGAGGGGGGCGAGGGAGGGGGTGGGAGGGGAGGGAATGGGATGGGAGAGACAGGAGGTGGGGAGGGACGAAGACCGGGGGAGCAGGAGGAGACGAGGGAGGGACGAAGACCGGGGGAGCAGGAGAAGACGAGGGAGGGACGAAGACCGGGGGAGCAGGAGAGGAGGACGCGCGGGAAGGTCTCGGCGCCCCGCGAGCGCGCGATCCAGCCGCGCTCGCCGGCCTTGAGCGGCTCGTGATTCGTCCAAGCCGACCTTGCAGGCGGAGAAAGACAGAGCCGGAAGGGAGCGCCCCCGGTCGCGCTTCCGAACCGGAGCGCTCCGAAACCCCTCCTCGCCCCGGGTTCCTCCCGGCGAGCGCCGCGCGCGCCTCGCTCTCCGCCACCCCGGGCGCGCGCGCGCGGCGTCGCGGCCGGGCCGAGCGCGCTCGACGCCGCTCGGCAGCCCCCCGCCCGATGCATTCGCTCTCCCGCGCCGGCTTCCGCTCGGAGAACGCCCGTCGTCTGCCTCTCGCGCGTCGCCGCTCGCCCGCTCGATGCCTGCGCGCCCGGCGGCCCTGCGCGCAGCGTGGCGGTGGTGGGCGCGCGCCCGAGCCGCGGGGATGCAGGTCGAGAGGGGCTCGGCGCGGTCGCTTTCGGGGACCGCGGGCGCCCGCGTCGCGGCGAGCGCGCGAGACTCGCGCCTTGTGGGTCGCCCGGCGTCGCTCTCGGCCTCTTGGGCCGCGCCGCGCCTGGGCGCGGGGCCGTCGCCGCGCGGCCAGGCGCTCAGCTTTGCCAGCGCAGGCGACCGCGGCGGCGCGGCGCCCGCGGTGGGCGAGCGGCCGGACGCGGCGCGACTCGCGGCGCTGGCGGCGGCGGCGTCGCCGGCGCCCGCGCGCGCGGGCACGGCGCCGTCCACGGACGTCGCGGCGCTCGAGGTGGCCATCGAAGAGGCTCTCCGGGAGGAGGAGGGGGGGGAGGGGGAGCGGGGGGAAAGGGGTTCGGGGAAGGAGGGCTGGAGCGGCGAGAGCCGGGACGGGAGCTGGGAGGAGGAGGACGACGAGGATGGGGAAGAGGTGATGGTGGTCGAGGCGGTCGAGTACCTGACCGAGGAGGATCTGCGTCGCGAGGCGTTTCTGGGATCGTTCTCCGGCGCGCGGGAGGAGGACGAGGCGGGCGCGCTGGGCGCCGCGTCGGCGGCGGAGGACTACCCCCGGGGCCCGCTGGAGATTCTGCACTACCCCGACCCGCGTCTTCGCGCGGCGAACGCGCCGGTCGCGCGCTTCGGCCCCGCGCTGCGCTCGCTAGTGGACGCGATGTTCGAGACCATGTACGAGGCAGAGGGCATCGGTCTGGCGGCGCCGCAGGTCGGCGTGAACGAGCGGCTGGTGGTCATCAACGCGTGGGGCGAGCGGGGCCAGGGCCGCGAGCTGGCGCTCGCCAACCCGCGCGTGGTCGCCCGCTCCGCGGACGCGGTGCCGTTCGAGGAGGGCTGCCTCTCGCTCCCGGGCCTGTACGCCGAGGTGCTGCGGCCCTCGGCGGTCACGGTCAGGGCCCAGTGCGTCGACACCGGCAGGCAGGTCCGCGTCCGCCTCACGGGCCTGGAGGCCCGCGTCTTCCAGCACGAGCTCGACCACCTCCGCGGGCTGCTGTTCGCGGACCGCGCCGAGCGGGACGGCCTCGAGGAGATGAAAGAAGGACTGCAGGAACTTCGACAGGACTACGGGCGCGAACACGGCGGAGAGGGAGGCGACTGGAAGCTGCGCAGGGGCATCCGAACCCAAGAACCGGGAGGGGGAGGCCAACTCTACGCCTGAACGGGGCAAAGGCTGCCACGCCCTTTGCACGTGAACGGAGCAAAGGCTGCCACGCCCTCTACACATGAACAATCCTCTCCGTGCCTGAACGGGCCGAGCTCCGCGAACCGCTCCATGCCTGAACGGGCCGAGCCCCATCCAGCCCTTTCCGCCTGAACGGTTCAAGCCCGGTGTTTGTGCTCGCGCGCGCACCCATTTCGTTTCCAGCATCGCCCTGCAATCGTCTCGAACCGCAAACCTTTCCCTCCTCCCTCCCGCGCCCCCCCTTCCCCCTTCCCCCAACCTCTACACCCTCCTCCTCCCCACTTTTCCCCTCTTCCTCCCCACTCAACCTGGCGTCTAGAGGAGACGCCGAGCGTGTACCGCGCACGTTTGCACGAAAAATGGACCGCGGCGGGGGCGGGAATGCGCGCGGAAGGAAGGCGGGGGCGGAAACGCGCGATGCGATGAGACGGCAGGCGCGTCGAACGGCGCGGGTGGAGAGGGAGGGCGAGTCGGCAAGCGGTGCGTGCGGCGGGAACGAAACTCGACGGAGGTGTGGGGAGGGAGAAAAGGGGAGGGAGAAGCGACGCGCAGCGACGACAGGGAGCGGGAGGGGGCAGAGATGCGTCGCGCGGGGGGGTGGGGGGGGGGAGAGACAGCTGCGACGAGGCGCAGACGGGGTGGGGTGGGCGTGGCTGCGACGAGGCGCAGATGGGGTGGGGTGGGCGCGGCGCGGTCGACGCGGCAATCGCGCGCGGAGACGACCAGCGCGCGCGGAGGCAGAGTCGCGCGTGCGAGGAGCAGACGGGAAGGGAGGTGGAGGAGGAAGCGACGGGACGGAAAAGAGGAGAGGCCACGTGCGGGGGGACCGTTGCGTCGGCGGGAGCAGCAGCAGCCGAGGGACTGCGGGACGTGCGAGCTGAGGGGGGGGCGGGGGGGGTAGAGAGAACAGAGGAAGCGGCGCAGGTCGAACGCACAATCTGGGCGGCCGCCACGGGTGCAGATGGGCTCTCGGGCGGCAGCGCCCTGCGGCGCGTCAGAGGCTTGGTCGGGCAAAGCCGCGCGGGGCGCGGTCGGCGGGTCGGCAGGTCGGGCGGGGTCGGAAAACAAACAGAGCGGGCAATTCGAGGCGGCAAGGTCGGAGACGGGTCGCAGGCTGGATGGTCGAGAGCAGAGGGAGAGCGTGCGCCCGAGGGCTTGGGAGACGAGCACACAGGAGGCAGGGGAAAAGAAGAGAGGAGGCAGGGAAAAAGCGAGGGCCGAAGGAAGGACAAAGCGACGGGGTGACGGGAGGGTTCCGAGGAAGGGGGGGGGGGAGGGGGAGGGGAGCAGCGGAGATCGAACGGTTCCAAGAGGTGCGAGGAAAAGCAGGGAATCGGACGGTGGCGAGGAAAGGGGGCGGGACAAGGAGCGGAGCGGAAGAGCACTGGAGGGGAAGGGCCTCGGAGGAAGAGGGCCCTGAAAAAAAAAGAGAGCGTCGGGAGGACACTCATAGACCCGCAGGGGCGGGCTCGGCTCCCCGACGCCACCGCCAAACGGGTGGGGCCGCCGGGGGAGGCAAACGGGGCAAATCCTGCGCGGGCGACAGAAGTTGGGCGCGCGCGCCCAGGGGTTGGCGCGCGCACTGCAACGCTCTTGCCTGTGGGGGCGCAGAGGCCCCTCCGGAGGAAGAGGCGCAATAGGGACAAAACGAGAGAGCGGCTGGCTCGTGCGGATGGAGGAAGAAAAGGGCATGTCGTGACCCGACAGAGAGGCAAAAGGCACGGAAACGGCGGGAACGCTGGACGGGACAGATAAAGAATGGCGGGAAGGGACGCGATGGGGTAGGGCGCACGCCCGGAGCCGAGCGGAGAGACGGGGAAAGGAGGAAACGGGAGGAGGATGGGCGAGCTGGGCGACGTGCCGCCTCGGCGGCCGGAGCGCCGGTGCGGCGGACCTCAGTGGGCCGCGGCGCTGCGCAGGCGGCGACCGAAGCGACGGCAAGGGGAGATACCACCGGTGACGGAGGTGCGCGGGTAGGAACGGCGGGTGTGGGAGGGGAGGGGGAGAGATTTGGGGGCGACGGGACCGCGTTTCGTGGGAAGGGACAAGAGCCCAAGAGGGACGGGGTGACGCGTTCCGTGGGGAATGCGAGGCGGAGACGCGGAGGGAGGGAGACGGGTGCAAGCGAACGTGGAGGGCACGGAGGAGGAGACGGTGGGTGGGGCGAGAGAGAGATCGAGGAGGGGGGGAGGGACGGGACGGGGCGGGATGGGACGGGACGGGGCGGGACGGGGGTTTGCGTCTCGTCGAAAGGGACGGAACGCAGAAAAAAACGTGCGGAGCGGAAGAGAGATGCGGGAAAGGGCGTGCGGAGCGGAAGAGAGATGCGGGAAAGGGCGTGGGGAGCGGAAGAGAGATGCGGGAAAGGGCGTGGGGAGCGGAAGAGAGCCGCAGGAACAAGCGGGGCGGGGACGGGGAGGGTGGGGAGGAGGAGGCATTCGGGCGCGGGGGGGAGATCGCGAAGGCGGCAGGGAGAGCGGGAGGAGCAAGGCGAGGCGGGCAGGAGCAAAGGAGGGCCGAAGGGCGGATGTGGCTGCGTGTCGGAGCGAAAAATATGGGAACGGCTGCATCGGCTGTGTGCGGACGGCTTGGCCGGGCGACGGGAGGAGGCAAAGGGAACTGGCACAGGCGTGGGGTGACCGAGTGCGGAGCGGGTCTGCAGCAGCGTGTGTGGTGAGGAAGACAAGGAGGGGCCGAGGGAGGACCGAGGGAGGGCCGGCGGAGAGGGAAGCAGCGGGCGCAGCGGCGGAGAGGGGTAGGGCCGGCGAAGAGGGAAGCAGCGGGCGCAGCGGCGGAGAGGGGTAGGGCCGGCGAAGAGGGAAGCAGCGGGCGCAGCGGCGGAGAGGGGTAGGGCGGCAGGCGACGCTCTGGGCGGCTGGGAGCGGCGGCGGCCTGGCCCGGAGGGCGCAAACCCCAGGGATTGGATGCGAACGCCTAGGAACGTTGGCTGGCCGCAGCCGAACCCCGCTCCGCGCCTCGGCGTCCGACCACTCGACCGCGCGACCGCGTGTCATGGCCGAAAGCGGAGGCGCGGACGGGGGCGACTCTTGGCGCCCGCACGCGCACGCCGGGAACGACGGTCGCAGCGGCATCGAGGGGTGGAGACGCGGCGAGGGTGGGGGGGACGGATGCGGAACTGGAGCTGCAAAGAAGATCGCATCGGAGGGCCGTCGCAGGGAGGGCGGGGCAGGTGAGGAAATCGGGGCCGCGGAGGGGACAGGACGACGGCGGGCGGTCGGCAAAAAGGGTGGGAAGGGCTGGGGAGAGCAAGAGGCGGTAGATTGCGCGCAGTTGGCGAGTCGAGGCTTTGGGGGCGGGTGGCGGCCAAGGGGGGGGGGAGGAGGGGGGGAAGAAAAGAAAAACGGCCCCAAGGGAAAAGCCGAACGGGTCGTTCGTTTCGAGGGTCGTTCGTTTCGAGAATCCGGCGCGAAAACGGCACATTGAATTAACACGTTCGCGGGAGGAGATCCGCGGGCGCGCAGGGGGGGGGTGGGGCATCGTTTCCCGCGTGGCGGAAACGCCCGCCGCGCGCGCACTGGGGCTCTTCCGGAGATGGGATCGGGAGGGGGGGGAGGGGGAGAGGCGATTGGATGGACCGACGGACGGACGGGAGGACGAAAGGACGGGGGGGCGGGCCCAGAGACAGGCGGCCGCGAGCCGCGAGGGAAGGGAAGACGAGCCTTACGCGAGGTCGCCTGCTCTCCGCGCGCAGACCCGGGCCACGAGACGCGGGGCAAAGAAGGCAACGGGGGGGAGAGACGAGAGAAAAAAAGGGAGAGAGCGGGGCAGAACGCGCACGCTGCAGCAGAGGGGCAACGACGGAAGGGGGGGGAGGGGGGGTGCAGCGGGGCGATGCGTGGGGTGTGCGGGGGAAGGGAAGGCTCTGAGACGGCGGGGGCGAAAAGCGATTGGAAGGAGAGGGACGGGTCGCGACTGCGCGGGGACGAGGGGGGGGAGAAGGGGGCGCGGGTGGTGGTTTGGGGCAGGTCGAGAAAAGGGTCGGGAAAAGGAGCGGCGGAGAGCCACCGGGGCCCTGAGGACAGGTCGGCGGGGCGGGAAAAGAGGCGGTGGCCAAGTGCCACAGGTGTCGGCGGGGCGGGCGGTCGGGAAGGGCGAGGAGCTGCCGGGCGGACAGAGGTCGGGCGGTCGAAGGTGGCCTGCGCCGGCGGTTGCTGCCGGCGGCGGGGGGGGGGGGGGGGGGGGGGGGGGGGGGGGGGGGCGGTCGACGCGGCAATCGCGCGCGGAGACGACCAGCGCGCGCGGAGGCAGAGTCGCGCGTGCGAGGAGCAGACGGGAAGGGAGGTGGAGGAGGAAGCGACGGGACGGAA